>BNST01001448.1:0-49987 GCA_019650275.1 Xylocarpus granatum | reverse complement strand
ATACAACAGGCAAGCGAATTGCGCACTTCTTGGTTGCAATGATGCGGGCCTTTTGTCCAACACTTCCTCATAGTCGCTATGCTCATTTATAGCGAAGCATGGGCGTGGGTGTTCTTTGGTGAAGTCTCCCTCCTGCTTCCCAAACTCATGCGCCTTTTCCCCCTTTCTTGAGAGGGAAGCTGCTCCTGGTCAGAATCTTCCTCATGCAGCTTGGTGCCATGTGATTTCAGATTGTAGCCTCCTAGACGTTTGTGGTAGGTGGCTGTTTCTGCCCTGCTCAGTTTGGACTTGTTTTCCAGCCACTCGGGTGTGTCTCTCTTCAATTGTTCAAGAGAATGAATGATAGATGATAGTTGGTGTTTGATATCACCTACCTGGTCATTGATCGCATTCTGGTTCCTCTCCAAGGCAAGGATTCTTCGCGGTTGGTGACTGAGAAATCTTCCCCAGTCTGTTCCTGTGGTGCGGGTGAATGCTGCCTAGATGACATGGTAACCTTGATGCCTTGCAATTGACTGGTGTCTGTGCTGATGTCTCAACTAGAGCACTAATTTGTAGGGGTGATCGTGCTACCTCTCAACTGGTGATTGTGCTGATCTCTCAACGAAAGCACCAATTTGTTGGGGTCCCAATTTTTTCCCCAACTTTTCTACACCTTAGGGGTCAGCACGCCTACTAAAATCCTTCCTAACTTGCTGTCCCATTTGATTCTTGAGTTCTTTTCTTATATTTACGTCCCCTAAGCTGTCCTTCGGGTTAACTAATATATATAAAGGATATGTTGGATAGGCAAGACAACTCTTAAACCTATCACAACTTGCCTTGGTTGAAGAAGACAACTCTTAACTTCAACCTAAGCTCTTAAGCAAGGAAGACAACTCTTAACCTTGTCTTAAGCCCAAGTTATCTCAAGACAACTCTTAAAAGATAACCGAAATATAAACAAGAATGGAAGCAAGAATGCTAACCTTGATTCTTGATTAATGAATGAGAAATATACAAAATTCGGAGCATATCTCTCCTCACAAATAATGGGCTGTATTTATAGTCCTAAGACAGCCTTATCCTAATTCAACTAGTACTTAGGTTCCTTATCCACTTAGGATATGTTTTCCTAAGTCAACAAGCTTTTCTAAGTCAACTAAAACATTATCAAGATAGACCTTATCCCATTGTTTCCTAATCCTACTAGGATTCTTGGTCTTTCTTGAATTCCTACTAAGACTAGAATTCCTATTTTGACTAAGTCTTTCTGTCCTTATCTTATCTTCTCTCCTACAGCTGCTGAACTTCTTCTTGCCGTTTCCTTCTTGGATTAGAACTTCTGCTGTGGCATGTCCTTCCTCTCCAAGACTTCTCTTTGGCGTGGTCCTCTTGCTGAAGTAAACCTGCCAAGACGTCCTGCTGCTGCTGGAGTTCTTCACGCCGTCACTCTCCTTCTCCTGCTCGAGATTGCTTCATGCGTGTCCTGCCAATGCTGGTCTTCTTCTTGGCTTGGATTTCTGCAATCAATTAGGACTGAGTCAGAACCTGGCCGTGCTTCACTGCTTGCTGCAGTGCAGGCTTGTTGCTGCACATTCTGGCCTGTTTCTGCCTCTCTTGCTGCTTGGCGCCTTGCGCGCATTCGCTCACGCTCCCTTTGCCTCCTAAGGTTCCCAACACCGAAATGCACCTAACATGCGTATCTGTCGCACCTGCTGGGCTTTTCGATCACTCATAGTGTTCGGTCCCATGCACTGCCGAACGTGTCCAATGCCATGCCACTGCCATGTCCGCCAGCAAATGTTTTGGTCACTCTAGAAAGTTTTGTCCCGTGCACCGCCGAATGTGCCCGATGCCTCTATTGTACTTGCGGGATATTCCAATTGCTTGCAGAAGTTTGTTCTGTGCACCACCAAATGGGTCGATACATCTGCCAAGCTTGAGGATGTTCTGGATGTGCCAAAAAGTTTGTCCCGTGCACAGCTGAACGTGGCTGATGCATCTGCCATGCCTGTGGAGTGTCCATCATCCCAGAAGTTTGTTCCATGCACACTGCCGAAACACACTCGACATAGCTGCCACAACCGTGGGGTTGTTCTGGTCGCTCCCCAAAGTCATCCGGCACACTGCCAAATGCACCCTACGCCTCTGCCTTACCTGCAGGGATTTTCTGCCTGCTCCTGAAGTTCAAGTTTCCCACGCATGGTTGAATGCGCTCCGACGCATTTTGCTGCGCCCACGGGGATGTTTCCGGTTGCTACCCAAAAAGTTTGTCCTGCACACGGCCGAACCCAAACGATGTAGTGCTTGCTGTGCCTACAGTGTCTTCCTTGTCTCTCCCCAAAGTGCACAGCTGAACACGGCCAATGGCTCTACCACACCATGGTGATGTCTAGTCTCTACCGGAAGTGATGCCGTGCAACTGCCCAATGCATCTGATGTCGCTGTCGTGCCTGGAGGATGTTTCAGCGCTCCTGGAAGTTCATTCTGTGCACTACCAGATGTGCTTGAAGCCTTTGTCATGCCCTAATGGGGATGTTCTGTCGCTTTTGGAGTAGTCTACAGCACTGCTGAACTGTTGGGGTCTCCTGACTCTCTCTGTCCCTAACTTTTTACACCTTAGGGGTCAGCACGACTACTGAAACAAACCTTCCTAAGTGCTGTGCCAGTTTGATTTTTTTAGTCTTCTTTTAGATTTAAAGTCCCCTAAGCTGTCCTTCAAGATTAACTAATGGCGCAGGTGTTCGTTTGGTGAAGTCGTCCCTTCTGCTCCCAAACACTATGCGCCTTTGCCCCCTTTCTGGAGGGAAGTTAGTCCTGGTGAGATTCTCCTCAAGCACTTGGTGTCGTGTAACTTTAATTGCAGCCTCCTGGATGTTTCTGGTAGTGTGGTTGTTTCTGCCCTGCTCAGTTTGGACTTGTTTCTGGCCACTCGGGGTGTATCTCTTTTTTCAAATGTTTCAAGAGAATGAATGATAGATGATAGTTGGTGTTTGATATCACCTACTGGTCATTGATCGCATTTTGGTTCCTCTCCAAGGCAAGGATTCTTCGTGGTTGGTGACTGAGAAATCTTCCCTAGTCTGTTCTGTGGTGCGGGTGAATGCTGCTAGATGACATGGTAACCTTGATGACTGTGTCATGTGACTAGAGTCTTACTGTTGAGCAACCTCTGTGCATGATTGTGCTGACCTCTCAACATGAGCACAATTTGTTGGGGTTCCTGATGTCCCAATTTTTCTATCACTTAGGGTCAGCACGCTACTAAAAACCTTCCTAACTTGCTGTTCCATTTGATTCTTGATTCTGTTCTTGGATTTTCATCCCCCAAGCTATCCTTCGGGATCACTAATGTATAAAGGTATGTTGGATAGCAAGACAACTCTTAAACCTATCACAACTTGCCTTGGTTGAAGAAGACAACTCTTAACTTCAACCTAAGCTCTTAAGCAAGGAAGACAACTCTTAACCTTGTCTTAAGCCCAAGTTATCTCAAGACAACTCTTAAAAGATAACCGAAAATATAAACAAGAATGGAAGCAAGAATGCTAACCTTGATTCTTGATTAATGAATGAGAAATATACAAAATTCGGAGCATATTTTCCTGCTCACAAATAATGGGCTGTATTTATAGTATTAGACAGCCTTATCCTAATTCAACTAGTACTTAGGTTCCTTATCCACTTAGGATATGTTTTCCTAAGTCAACAAGGTTTTCTAAGTCAACTAAAACATTATCAAGATAGACCTTATCCCATGTTTCCTAATCCTACTAGGATTCTTGGTCTTTCTTGAATTCTACTTAGACTAGAATTCCTACTTTGACTAAATCTTTCTGTCCTTATCTTATCTCCTCTCCTACAGCTGCTGACCTTCATCTTGCCGTTTCCTTCTAGGATTAGGACTTCCATATGGCGTGTCCTTCCATTCCAAGACTTCTCCTTGACGTGAACATCTTGCTGAAGTCAAACCTGCCATGACGTCCTGCTGCTGCTGGAGTTCTTCATGCCGTCCATGTCCTTCTCCTGCTCGGATTGCTTCATGCGTGTCCTGCCAATGCTGGTGTTCTTCTTGGCTTGGATTTCTGCAGTCAATTAGGACTGAGTCAGAACCTGGCCGTGCTTCACTGCATGCTGCGTGCAAGCTTGTTGCGCACATTCTGGCCTGTTTCTGCCTCTCTTGCTGCTTGGCACCTTGCTGCATTCGCTCACGCTCCCTTTGCCTCCTAAGGTCCTCAACAATTCAGCAGTGCGCGGATGAAACTTCTAGGAGTGACTAGAACATCCGTACTAACAGCAGAGGCTTCAGGCGCATTTGGCAGTGCGTGGGATGAACTTCCAGGAGTGACTAGGAACATCCTTGATGGGGTGACTCAGCAGAGTTTCGGGCGCATTCGACAATGCACGGGATGAACTTCGGAGATGACCGAACATCCCTGCGGTAGCAGTAGAGGCATTAGGCGTGTTTGGTGGTGCGTGGGGTTGACTTCTGGGTGTGACTAGAAAATCCCTGCGGACACAGTAGTGCCATCAGGGGCATTTGGTATTGGTTGGTACGAACTTCCAGGAGTAACAGGAACATCCCATAGGCACATCAAAGGCGTCAGGTACTTTCGGCGGTGATTGGACGAACTTTGATGGGCAATCGGAACATCACTGCAGGGATGGCATCCTTGTCGACACATGTATGACAGTGCGCAAGATGAACCTATCGTGTGTTTCCGGAACATCCCTACGGTGTCGCAGCAGATATGCGTTAGGACACATTCGGCAATGCACGGACAAACTTCTGGGAGCAACCGAAAAATCCCTGCAGGTGGGACAGAAGCATGGTTTGTTTCGGCAGTGCACGGACAAACTTCTGAGAGTGACTGGAAAAATCCCTGCATGCTCGGCAAAGGCATTAGATGCTGTTCGGCAGTGCCTCAGGAGAACTTCCAAGGAGCGAACTGGAACATCCTCGCGTAGATGTGGCAGAGGCATCGAGCGCATACGGCAGTGCGTGGGATGAACTTTCAGGATGACTGGAGACACCCTCCAAGCTGCAGTAGAGGCATCAGACACATTCAGCAATGCTCAGCACAAACTTCCAGAGCGACCGGAACATCCGCGGTGTGCAGCATGAGTGCATATGCAGTTTGCCCGACATGCGATGGTACGAACTTCCGGTAGCGACTGGAACTTCCCTATGGCCAAGCGCAGCAACAGACATTGGGACATGTTGGGCAGTGCCGGATGAACTTTCAGTAGTGACTAGAATATCCATGTAGGGTACGACAAAGGCTTTGGGCGCATTGGTTAGTGCATGGTAGCGAACTTCCAGAGTGGCTGGAACATCCTCATGGGCATGGCAGAAGCATTACGATGTGTTCACGCATTGTGCAGGACAAACTTCCCGAAGCAGCCAGAACATCCCCGCAGGTGGAAAACTGTGTTGGGTGGCGTTTGTGGTGCACGTGTACAAACTTCCCAGAATGACCTGAACAGGCCTACAAGCACAGGAGTGGCATCAGTCACATGTGGGCAGTGCATTGAACAAACTTTCAGGAGTGAGCAGAACATCACCAGCAGGCACGGCAGAGTCATACGGATGCATTCAACGATGTGCATGGAGACAGACACTTCTGGTAAAGACTGGAAAATCACCATAGAAATTGTAATGATTTTGTCTATTAGACAGGGCCTGCAGTTTATTGCAGTAGAACTGTCTTTAAGGGTGCCACTCTAGAGTTGGTTAGATTTTAGGTGAGAACCTCACGAATAACTGGATAACCATTCTGTTTTCACTTTTGGCTCGAAGGTTGAAATTTTTTTATGCTATTGATTTATTTGTAGGATCTTTTCTTATGGCTTTGTATTTTAGCAGTAGTGCTCAGTGATAAACTTCTAGAGGACCACAAACATCCCCACTGTAATGCACACTACAGAGTATCACACTGTTCGGAAGTGCACGGGACAAATCTTCTCTGGGTTCGACCGAACATTCCCATGACCATGGCAGTGGCAGCAGCTTTTGGTGCATTCAGCAGTACTTAGGATGATCTTCAGGGAGTGACCAGAACAATCTACATGGGCGTGACATATGTGTCAGGTGCATTGGACTGGGGGACAAACTTCTAGGTTCTAGCGGAACATCCCCGCGGGCACAGCAGAGGCGTCAGGCATGTTCAGCAGTGCTCAGGATGAACATCGGGGAGTGCTTGGAACATGCCCACAGGTGCAGCAGTGCAGTTGGGCCCATACAGCAGTGTATGGGACAACTTCCAAGAGTGACCGGAAGAACCCCGCAGGCGCAGCAGAGGCTTCGGGTACGTTGGCAGTGCATGAGACAAACTTCCTCAAGCAGCCAGAACACCTGCTGGCAGGCTTCAGGCAATTGGCAGTGCATGGACGAACTTCCAAAATCAACCAGAGCATCCCAACAAGCTCAGAAGTGGCATTGGATGAGTTTGGAAGTGCTCGAAACGAACTTCCAAGAGTGACTGGAACAATCCTTGTGGGTGTGGCAAAGGCTTCAGGCGTGTTGGCATTGTGCAAGATGAACTTCCAGGAGTGACTGAAACATTCCCATGCCGCAAAGGGCATCAGTCGCATTCAGCGTACACGGAATGAAATTCGATGAGTGACCAGAGCATCTCTGACGGTGCTGTAGAGGCTTCATCATGCTGGGCAGTGTGCATGATGAACTTCCAATAGCAACACCCCGCAGGTATGCAAAGGCATTGGGCCTGTTTGCCAGTCCACGAGCGCACCAGATGCATAAGGCACGTTTGGCAATGAACGGGATGAACTTTTGGGATCTACCAAGACATGCCCCCAAGCACAGTAACGGCTTCCAGAAGCGACAGGAACATACCCGGGGGTGTGGCAGTCTTCGGGCACTTTGGGCAGTGCACAGGATGAACTGTCAGGTATGATTGGAACATCCCTGTGCGCATGGCAATAGTTTTTGACATGTTCGGCAGTGTGCAAGATAAACTTCCAGGAGCAACCGGAACATCACCACAGTTGCTGCAGAGGCTTTGGGTTCGTTTGGCAAAGCACAGGACTAACTTCAGAGAGCGACAGGAACATCCCCATGGTGCTGTAGAAGCTTCGGGTTTGTTTGGCAAAGCACGAAATGAACTTCAAGGAGCGACAGGAACATCCCCACAAGCGTGGCAGAGGCATCGTGCGCGTTGAGCACTGAACAGGATGAAATTTGGGAATGACCAGAACATCCCCGTGGGTGCAGCAGTGGTGCCAGATGCATTTGGCAGTGCGCGGGATGAACTTCCAGGTGCAACCGGAACATCCCCATAGCCACGAGGCATCGGGCATATTTGGCAGCACGTGTATGAACTTTCGGGAGCAACCAGAAAATTCCCGCTGGGTCGGCAGAGGCGTCAGATGTGTTTGACTGTGTGCAAGATGAACTAATGAGAGTGACCAGAACATCCCTGCGGCACGGTAGAGGCTTTGGCTGCATTAAGCAGTGTGCGGTATGAACTTCCAAGAGCAATAGGAACATCTTGTGGGCACGACAGAGGTGTCGAGCATGTTCGACAGTGCATGAGACAAACTTACCGGATCGACCGCAACATCCCAGCTGGCACGGCAACGGTATTTGACGTGTTTAGCACTGCATAGGACAAACTTCCAGGAGTGACCAGAACATTCCCATGGGTGCGACAGAGGCTTCGGGCTCATTAGGCAGTGTGCAGGACAAACTTCCAAGACGGACCATAACATCCTCGCGTGCACAGCAGAGGCATCAGAAGCATTGGGCAGTGCGCATGACGAACATCCACGAGCAATCGGAACATCCCTGAAGGCATGGCAGAGGCATCGGACATGTTCGTGTTGGGGTCCCCATTTCTTTTCCCAACTTTTCTACTCCTTAGGGGTTAGCATGACTTCTAAACCTTTCCTAACTTACTGTCCCTTTTGATCCTTGAGTTCTTTTCTTTGATTCTTATCCCTAAGCTGTCCTTCAGGATAAATTAATGATAAAAGGATATGTTGGACAGGCAAAACAATTGTCAAACCTATCTCCACTTTCCTCGGTTGAAGAAGACAACTCTTGACTTCAACCTAAGCTGTAAAGCAAGGAAGACAAGTCTTCACCTAGTCTTAAGCCCAAGTTATCTCAAGAGAACTCTTCAAAGATAACCAAAATATAAACAAGAATACTGGTGTCATGCACATTAGGCAATGCACGAGATGAACTTTTGGGAGCAACCTGAACATCTCCGTGGGTGCAGCAGCGATGTCAGACATGTTCTACAGTATGTGAGACAAACTTCCGAAAGCGACTGGAACTTCCCCACAAGCGTGGCAGTGGTGTCAGGCATGTTCTGAAGTGTGCGGGATGAACTTCCAGGAGCAACGCGAACATCCCAACGGGCTCGGTAGAGGCATCAAGCACGTTTGGCAGTGGACGGGAAGAGCTTATGAGAATGAGCAAAAAATACCTGTGGCACTGCAGCGGCATTGCACGCATTCGGCAGTGCGTGGGACGAACTTCCAGGAGCTACCAGAACATCCCCGCGGTCATGGCTGCGGCATGGGGTACATATGGCTGTGTGTGGGACAAATTTCCGGGAATGACCAGCAGCAGCATTGGACACGTTCAGCAGTACACAAGACAAACTTTCAGGATTGACTGGAACATCCAAGTGGGAGCGGCAGTGGTGTCAGGTACATTCAGCAGTGTGCAGGATGAACTTCCAGGAGTAACCCAAAACTCCCCATGGGCACGGCAGCAGCATCAGACACATTCGGCAGTGTACAGTATGAACTTTCAGGAGTGACCAAAACATCCCTGTGGGCACTTCTGAGGCTTCAAGCACATTGGGCAGTGCACGGGATAAACTTACGGGAGTGACCAGTACATCCCCATGGGCATGGCAGCAGCATTGGGCACATTCGGCAGTGTGGGGGACAAACTTCCAAGAGTAATCAGTAAATCCCCATGGGCTTGAAAGAGGCATTGGACACTTTTGGCAGTGGCCGGGATGAACTTTCGACAGCAACCAGAACATCCCCGCGAGCACAGCAGAGGGGTCAGTTGCATTTTGCAGTGCACAGGACGAACATCTGGAAGCGACCAGAACATCCCCACTGGCGAGGCAGTGGCATCAGACATGTTGGGCAGTGTGCTGGACGGACTTCAAGGAGCGGCTAGAAAATCCCCACGGGCACGGCAGAGGCTTCAAGTGTGTTGGGCAGTACGTGGGATGAACTTCTGGGAGTGACCGAAACATCCCCGTAGGCACGGCAAAGGCTTTGGGTGCATTGGACAGTGTGCAGGATGAACTTCTGGGAGCAACTGAAACATCCCCATGGGCATGGCTGTGGCATTGAGAGCATTTGGCAGTGTGGAAAACATACTTCCGGGACTGACTAGAACATCCCTGCAGGTGCAGAAAATGGCATCGTGCACGTTTGGTGGTCATGAGAGGAACTTCTGGGATTGACCCAAACATCTCCACTGGTGCAGCAGTGGCATCGAGCGCATTTGGCCATGCACAGGACTAACTTCTGGGAGCAATCAAAACATCCCAACGGGCATGACAGAGGCATCGTACATTCAGCAATGCATGGCACGAACTTCCAAAAGTGACCAAAACATCTCCGCACAGGCCTTGATGTGGTTTTAGGCAATGCTTGGCTTAAAACCATAGGCAAGATAATGTTCGACTACTGAATCCATGGCCATGCACTTCTAATGGAGGGAATGGACTGCATGTGGGAGGAATGGACTGCATGTGGGAGGCATCCACCACCAATGCAGCGCATCATTGTGAGGTAAGTACCCTTGAACGACTATACAGAAAAAGGGCACAATGTTTTGCGGTTCTCTTAGCCACAAAGGAGGAAAACACAGCCGAACATCATAGCACACGAAAGACATACCATCAGCAGTAAGGAACCTACTAGAGCAGTTCGAAGATGCTCTAGAAGAGCCACAAGGTCTATCACCCTCAAGACATTACGACCATGCCATCCATTAATTGATGAAACCAAGGTGATTAATGTAGCACCTTATCGGTATGCACACTTCCAAAAGAATGAGATCAAAAGACAAGTGGAAGAGATGCTACAGCAAGGTATTATCTGACCTAGCACTTCCCTTTTTTCTTCTCCCATTCTACTTGTTAGAAAGAAAGATGAAACTTGGAGATTTTGCACCAATTACCGGGCACTCAACCAAGCAACTGTCAAGGATTGTTTCCTGATCCCAACAATTGATGATATGCTGGACGAGTTACATGGAGCGAAGTTGTTCACCAAGCTAGATCTCAAGGCCAGATATCATCAAATACGCATGAAAGAAGAGGACGTGTAGAAGACAGCATTTTGGACTCATAGTGGACACTACGAGTACCTAGTCATGCCCTTTGGACTATGCAATGCACCCTCTACCTTTCAAGCAGCCATGAACGACATCTTCAAACCTTATTTGTCAGGTTTGTCTTAGTTTTCTTTGATGACATTTTGGTCTATTCCAGGAACCATGATGATCATCTAGAACACTTAGCAAAAGTGCTAGAGGTGTTAAGAAGAAATCGACTTCGTTATCAAGCCATCCAAGTGCATGTTCATGCAAGAGGAGCTTGAATACCTCAGTCACATCATATCCAGAGATGGAGTGAAGGTAGACCAATGGAAAATAGAAGCCATGCAAACATGGCCAACTCCTAAGAATGTCACAAAACTTAGAGGATTTCTAGGCTTGACGGGCTACTGCTGCTGATTTGTTCGCAAATATGGCGCCATAGCATCACCCACAGCAACACCAAGGTCATCAAACCCTCGGACAAACTAGGTAAGGCACCCTCTCCAAGTAGGACAGCGCCCTGAAAAAAAAAGGACCCTCTCAAACTATCCACCAAAGAAATCATCAGGAGAATAGAAAGAGACCTATCTTTTAGGTGCAACGATAGGTGGCAAGTTGGCCACAAGTGCAAGAAAGGGCTGTTCAACATCATTGAGGTGGTAAGTGATGAAGAGCACGAGGAAAGCAGCAAGGAAGAACAAGACAGCCACATGGACAGTGAGGAGGAAGCAGAGTCAGAACACTCCCCAGATCATGCGAAAGAAGGCAAAATCAACTTGCATGCAGTAGGGGTAACCACCAAGCCTACTGCCATGAGGTTATTCACAACCATTAATAGAAAAAATGTTTTAGTGTTGGTAGATAGTGGAGCTACTCATAACTTTATCAACTCAAAATTTGTCAAAACACTTCAGCTACGTCGAAAAAGATTGCACCCTTTGAGGTAAGAGTGGCAAGCGGACAGAAGCTCAAGTGCGCACAAGTAATCCAGGTAGTAGCTATGCAGATTCAAGGAGTCAAAATAGAGGTGGAACTGCATGCGCTTCTCACACACAGCCCAATGCACCCGAAGCCTTTGCCGTGCCAGCAGCAATGTTCCGGTCGCTCCCATAACTTCATCCCATGCACTGCCGAACACGCCAAATGCTGCTGCCATGCCCGCAAGGATGTTTTGGTCTCTCCCAAAAGTTTGTGCTGTGTACTTCCCAACGAGTCAAAAGCCTTTGCCATGCCCAAGGGGATGTTCTGCCAACTCACATCTCAATTTGATCATAGGTGTCTCCTTAGTGATGACAAAGGAGAAACCACCATGATCACTGTTCACACTCAAAGACAGGATACCCCTGCATCAACCTTTATGCCAAAACTGCTCCAATGGGATCAAATCACTATCCCAGAAACTTGGAAATTTAGGAACCCACAGGTTCCTAGAAACATCAAAAAACATGATCTCAAAGAAGTAGAAGAGACTAGTGATGGCCATATTCTACTTAGGTTCAATTCTTTTAGACAACCAAGACCTTTTGCTTCAATAACAGATTTCCAAACTGCTAGACAATCTTTTTCAAACCCTTCTTCATCAAAACCATACAAGGTAGATGAAGTAGAAACTTAAAGTGCTCATAGTGCTCAAAGTTCTGTCAATTACTCAAATCCTGTAGCTGAACCAGTTACACAAGTGTCAGCCCCAGGTTCTCTAACCCTTTCTGACTTTCAATCTGTCAATATGATTATCCGAGAGGATTTTCAGATTGACAAAGACTTTCTACGTCAAGATTTCAAAGCTCCCATTAACCAAGTCAAGGTTAAATGGTTCTTTGAAAATTTCTCTATCCTAAAACGTGATCAAATTAGGGAAATTTGGTATGAGGAAATGAATAGACTCAAAGTCAATATCCCTTTCTTTACATGGTTCAAAATTTATCTTGCCAATAACAAGATTCATTACCCTTTTGCAGCAATTCAGGTTCAATCTAGTCAAACTAGGAAATGGGAGACAAAATCCCATGGTCCTATCCAATTGGTTCATCCACCATTGGAATCAATCAATCTCAAATTAGGAGAAACAACCATTCCAGCTTCTCCTTTCAAAATTGCTGATAATAGATCAAATTCTGAGTCATTAACCTTAGGTGATGTCAAAAAGGTTTATGAGCAGAATAATTTCTAGAGTCAAATCCTCCATATGGTAGCCAATCAAGTCAGCCATATAAAAGATAAATTGGACAACCTCCAGCCCTAAGCAACAAGCCCAATTTCCCTCAAATATATCTCCACCTTTGTTCAAACCTTACAATTTGCCTTCAATGCAGTAGAAGTGTTAGTCCAGACCATAGGAATGCACTTCATTGGTAACCCTCAAGAAGAACTTAAAAGCTTAAAAATAGTTTTGACCAATCTTAAGTGTCCAACCCTAGGAGACTTCCATTGGTACAAAGATGTGTTTGTTACACATATCTTCCAATGACAAGATTGTAATGCTTCTTTTTGGAAAGAAAGATTTGTTGCAGGATTGCCCAAATTCTTTAGTGACAAAATTCTCAAAAAGTTAAGTTGAATTCCATGGAATTCAATAACTTATCGTCAACTCTTTGCATTTGTCAAAAAAGAAGGTTTAGCCCTCTGTCAAGAACAAAAGAAAAATAGAAAACTAATAGGTTTTCTTTCAATCAAGTTGTGGGAAATTTTTGTGCCCAATATGGATATGACAACATCTAGGCTTCATCCCATAGAAAAAATTTAGGCCCAAACAAATTTCTTACTACACCAAGCCAAGGAAACAAAAGGCCCAAAATCAGGATCAATACTACTTCAAGGCCCAAGAAGCATAGAAAAGCTTATAAGCCCAAAAACAAAGATATTGTTTGCTGGACTTGTAAGAAGCTAGGCCACACCTCAACCAATTGTAGGACCAAAATCCAAGATCAATGAAATCTTTAAGGACCAAGAGGACCTTAGATCTAAATTCACTCAACTTCTTCTTAGTAATGAATCCAGTGACCAATCGTTTGAGTCTTCAGATGAACTTATTCAACAAATAGATCAAACTACTAGTGATAGTGGGTCAGCTCAAAGTTGCGATTGTTCAGAGAACATTTGTAACTGTCCACATCTTAACATGATCAGTAGAAACAAAGTTGATAAACAGTTTCTACTTGATATCATTGACAAAATAGATGACCTAGAGCTCAAAAGAAAATATTTGCTCGACCTTAGGGAAATCATTACCCGTGAACAACAGGCCAGTACTCCTGAGCCTTTTAATCTCAACAAAATCTTTGAGAAATACCTTACTCAAAATCTGTTCAAACAGGTGACCTCAAGAGAACTTCAAGGAGAAGTTAAACTCCTAAAAGCCCAAATCAAAGACTTGAAAAAACAAGTCAATGATCAACAACTTCAAACCAATGTTAGGATAGAGTTATTGGAAAACTCTAGAAATATTGTTCAAACTGCAAATCAGCAAGCTAAAAGCAGTAATAGTCAACCATCCCAACCTTTACCCTTACTGGATCAACCATTAGATGATGATGGTTTTATCCACTTGATCAATAGGATTAATTTCCAAAAATGGTATGTCAATATTTCCTTACACATAGGAAATAGTTTCTCTATTAACACCATTACATTAGTTGATTCTGGTGCAGATCAAAATTGTATTTGGGAAAGAATAATTCCTACCCAATACTATGAGAAAACCTATGAACGTCTCAATAGTGCCAATGGTTCAAACCTAAATGTTAGGTACAAACTCTCCAATACTCAAGTCTGTAATCAAAACTATTGCTTCTGATAATAGTTTTATTTTGGTCAAAAATCTTTCTCAAAATATCATTTTAGGGACCCCATTCCTAACTCAAATCTATCCATTCCAAGTAGATGACAAAGGAATCCACACTGAGGTACTGGGTACCAAAGTGTCTTTCAACTTTTTGTCTGCCATCAGTCAAAAAGAAGTTCACATGCTCTAACAAAACTCAATAACCCAACAGATCAACCTTATTTGACATAAGGAATCACATGTACAGGCTTTACAAAAAGAGCTCAATCATACCAAAGTAGAAAGCCAGCTAGGGAATCCACTCATTCAGACAAGGATTCACAAGCTTCAATCACTTTTTCAAAAAGAAATATGCTCGACCTACCCAATGCTTTTTGGGAAAGAAAAAAACATATAGTCCAACTCCCTTATGAAAAGGATTTTCATGAGAGAGACATTCTAACCAAAGCAAGACCCATTCAAATGAATCATGACCTCCTTGAACATTGCAAAAAGGAGATCAATGATTTATTATCAAAAAAATCTCATCCGTCCATCCAAGTCACCTTGGAGTTGCTCAGCCTTTTATGTCAACAAAAACTCAGAAATAGAGCGTGGTGTCCTGCCTAGTCATCAATTACAAACCCCTCAACAAAGTGCTTCAATGGATTAGGTATCCTATTCCAAACAAAAGAAACTTGCTCAATAGATTATATGATTCCGTCATATTTTCTAAATTTGACATGAAATTAGGATTTTGGCAAATCCAGATTAATGCCCAAGACCAGTATAAAATAGCTTTTGCTGTACCCTTTGGACATTACGAATGGAATGTAATGCCCTTTGAACTCAAAAATGCTCCATCTGAAATTTCAAAATATTATGAATGATATTCTTAACCCATATTCTCAATTTTCAATAGTTTACATAGATGATGTCCTCATCTTTTCAAAATTCATTGATCAACATTTCAAACATTTACGAATTTTCTTTAGAGTAATCAAACAAAATGGTTTAGTAGTGTATGCTACTAAGATGAAATTATTTCAAACCAAGGTTAGGTTTCTAGTTCATGAAACTACAAAACCTTCTCTTTGAAATACCTAACATGATCCACAAAACCTTTGAAAACATCATACACTTGGATCCTCCAGTTTTAACCTTCATTGCTCAATTCAAAGACCATCAAATCACTTTCAACTTTGCTCATCCTGTCAACTACATCAAAATTGTGCTTGACTACTTCTGGTCCATTCTAGAACCAGAGGTTATTCATGAGAAGGCTATCTATAAGATAGTATACAATCAAGAATCCATCGGGAATTTTTGTACTCTTAAGGGTACAATACATTATTCACCGACGGATCAGCATGAGATCAACTACTATATCAACAACTATGATCAAAATATTTAAGTATGATGTATAGTAAGCTTTATTATTAGCATTATAGTTTTAAACAATAATCTTAGCATCAAGGCCACAAAACAAAGTGTAGACAATTTTCTATGATTACAAGTTTTGAAGATCAGAAAGGTAAGAGGTTAAAATCTGTGTATGCGTTGGTAAGTCTTAAGGTGTTCCCGGTAGTAAGACTCGAGGGAGGTAGTGAGACCATTGGTAAGCCAGGCGTGCATTCTTGCATCTGGACTGATTCTATGAATTTGCAATTAAAGAAACTTGTCTCATAATGTTTTGAGAAATTTTTATGAGATTATAGAAAAAAAAACCCAATGACATCCACAGGTTCCAGCGCTGAAGATAACCCTTTTGCCAACCACGATCCTTTTGATTTTTAATCAAAAGAATTTGTATTATTGCTCAAGGTCAAAAGTGGGAGACACTAGGCCCCTACATAAGATGCTCCACTACCACATGAAGACAAAGCTTCTTTTCAGTGCAAAGGAAAAGAAGCTCAATGATCAAGTGACGACAATTCTTCTTTTAGTGAAGAATCATGATCAAAAGAAGACAAATTACTTTTTGAAGGAAAAGTAAAGCTATCCCAAAAGAAGCTCCAGCTGTCCAACTTTTGTAAAAGTAGATGCTCAATTATTGTAATAGTGTTCAATCTAGCTTTAGGACTTGTATAAATTAAAGTTCAAGTTTAGTTGCTCGAGGAGGCAAAATTGGAACAACTTTTGAAAACTGAAGCACAAGTTTTGTACTATTTCAAGACTTCAATAAAAATCTTTTTAAACAATTCTGTGTTTCAAAATTAATCAATTTATTTTCAATTTTCAATTTCAATACTTATTTTCAATTTTCATAATCAATCTTTAATTTTCAAAATCAATATTCAATTTTCAATATTTAGATTTCAATACTTTCAATCCCTTCATGAAGACTATTGATTAATCCATATTGGCACAAAATTTCCCACAACTTGATTGAAAGAAAACCTATTAGTTTTCCATTTTTCCTTTTGTTCTTGACAGAGGGCTAAACCTTTTTTTTTGACAAATGCAAAGAGTTGACCATAAGTTATTGAATTCCATGGGATTGAAGCACCTCCCATGAATTCAACTAACTTTTTAAGAATTTTGATCACTAAAGAATTTGTGCAATCCTGCAACAAATCTTTCTTTCTAGAAAGAAGCATGGTAGACCGCAACATCGCCACAGGGGTGGCCGCTGTGTCGAGCACGTTCGGCAGTACGTGGTATGAACTTCTGGGAGCGACCTCAAATTTCCTGCAAGCTTGGCAGAGGTGTCGGAGGCATACAATAGTGTGTAGGACTAACTTCCGGGAGCTACCGGAACATCCCACGGTCATGATAGAGGCGTCGGATAAGTTAGGTAGTGTGCAGGTGGAACTTCTGGCAGTGATCAAAACATTCCCACGAGCGTGGCAGAGGCATCAGGTGTGTTGGGCAGTGCTGGGGACAAACTTCCGGGAGTAATCGGAGAATGCCCGAGGGTGTGGTAGACGAGTTGGCCACGATTGGCAACGCGGAAGATGAACTTCCAGGAGCAACCGGAAACATCCCCGCAGGTGCTGCAGTGCGCGGGATGAACTTCTAGGAGCGGCTCAAATATCCCTGCAGGCAAGGCAGCGATATTGGACACCTTCAGCAGTGCATGAAACAAACTTCCAGGAGCAACTAGAACATCCCCACTGGTTCAGCAATGGTGTCGGGCATGTTGGGCAGTGTGTGGGATGAACTTCTAGGGGCGAACAGCTCATCCCCGTGGGCACGGCAGAGACTTCACATGCATTGAGCAGTGTACAGGATGAACTTCAGGGAGCGACTCAAATATCCTTGCAGGCATAGCAAAGGCATTGGGCAAATTTGGCAATGCATGTGACAAACATTAGGGAGTGATGGAACATCCCCATGGGTGCGGCAGCGGCATCGGGTGCATCTGGAGCATGCGGCACGAACTTCTGGTAGTTATCCCCTGCACTGCTGAACATATTCGATGCTGTCACTGCACCAGAGGGGATGTTCCAGTCGCTCCTGGAAGTTCGTCCCAAGCACTGCTCAGCGTGTCTGACACCTCTGCTCACCCTGCAGAGATTTTTTATCGTTCTAGAAGTTTATCCTGCACACCTACCGAACGCACTCGAAGCCACAGTAGTTCCCGTGAAGATGTTCTGGTTTCTCCCGAAGTTTGTCCCATACACTGTCGAATGCATCTTAAGCCTCTGGCATGCCCACAGGGATGTTCTAGTTGCTCCCAGAAGTTCATCCCACACAGTACCCAGTGCCCGATGCCAATGTTGCGCCTTTAGGGATGTTTTGGTCACTAACGGAAGTTCACCCTGTGCACTGTACAATGCACCAGAAGCCTCTACCTTGACCGCAGGGATGTTCTGGTTGCACCTGGAAGTTTGTCCCACACATTGGCAAATGTGGTCAGCACCACTGCCACACCCCTAGGTATGTTTGGGTGGCTCCCAGAAGTTCATTCTGCGCACTACCGAGCATGTCTGATGCCTCTGCCATATCTATAGGGATATTCTAGTCGCTCTCAGAAGTTAGTCCCATGCACTGTCGAATGGATCTGAACCCTCAAACATGCCCACGGGGATGTTCTGGTCGCTCCTAGAAATTCGTCTTTTGCAGTGATGAAGAGCACAAGGAAAGCAGTGAGGGAGAACAAGAAAGCAGCATGGACAGCGAGGAGGAAGCAGAGGCAGAACACTTCCCTGATCATGCGGAAGAAGGCAAAATCAACTTGCATGCAGTAGGGGCAACCACCAAGCCTACTGCCATGAGGTTGTTTGCAACCATTAATGGGAAAAAATGTTTTGGTGTTGATAGATAGTGGAGCTACTCATAACTTCATCAACACAAAATTGGTCAAAACACTTCAGCTACATCCAAAAAGGATTCACCCTTTGAGGTAAGAGTAGAAGTGGACAGAAATCTCAAGTGCTTACAAGTGATCCAGGCAGTAGCTATGCAGATTCAAGGAGTCAAAATAAAGACAGAACTGCATGTATTAGCCTTGGCAGGCCTTGATGTGGTTTTAGGCAATGCTTGGCTTAAAACCATAGGCAAGATAATGTTCGACTACAAATCCATGGCCATGCACTTCCAATGGAAGGGAAGGGACTGCACGTGGGAGGCATCCACCACCAATGCAACGCATCATTGTGAGGTAAGTACCCTTGAACAACTATACAGAAAAAGGGCACAATGTTTTGTGATTCTCTTGACCACAAAGGAGGAAAACACAACCGAGCATCATACACATGAAGACGTACCGTCGGCAGTAAGGAACCTACTGGAGCAGTTCGGATATGTCTTAGGAGAGCCATAGGGGATACCACCCTTAAGACATTATGACCATGCCATCTCTATTAATCGACGAGACCAAGTGATTAATGTAGCACCTTACCAGTATGCACACTTCCAAAAGAACAAGATTGAAAGACAAGTGGAAGAGATGCTACAACAAGGTATTATCCGACCTAGCACTTCCCCTTTTTTTTCTCCCGTTCTACTGGTTAGAAAGAAAGACAAAACTTGGAGGTTTTGCACCAATCACCGAGCACTCAACCAAGCAACTATCAAGGATCATTTTCCCATCCCAATAATTGATGATATGCTAGACGAGTTACATGGAGCAAAGCTACTCACCAAGCTAGATCTCAAGGTTGGATATCATCAAATACGCATGAAAGAAGAGGACGTGCAGAAGACAACATTTCAAACTCATAGTGGACACTACGAGTACCTAGTCATGCCCTTCGGACTATGCAATGCACCCTCTTCTTTCAAGCAGCCATGAATGACATCTTCAAACCTTATTTGAGCAGTTTTGTCTTAGTTTTCTTTGATGACATTTTGGTCTATTCTAGGAACCACGATGATCACATAGAACACTTAGCAAAAGTGCTAGAAGTGTTAAGAAGAAATTGTTTTGTCATCAAGCCATCCAAGTGCACATTCATGCAAGAGGAGCTTGAATACCTCAGTCACATCATATCCGAAGATGGAGTGAAGGTAGACCAACGAAAATAGGAGCCATGCAAACATGGCCAACTCCTAAGAATGTCATAGAACTTAGAGGATTTCTAGGTTTAACAGGCTACTACCGCTGATTTGTTCGCAAATACGGCGCCATAGCAAAACCATTAATGGATTTGCTATAGAAGGATAGATTCCTATGGACAGAGAAGAGTGAAGACGCATTCAAGTTGTTGAAGCAAGCTATGTGTGAGACCCCAGTGTTAGCACTGCCCGACTTCAACCAAACCTTTCGAGCTTCACACTGACGCATGTCAAGATGGCATAGGTGCTGTCCTAGTCAAGCTGGAAGACCTATTGCATACATGAGCAGAGTCTTAGGGCCCATGAAGAAGGAATGGTCAGTATACACCAAGGAGATGTTGGCCATCATCCATGCAGTCAAGGTATGGCGACCTTACCTTCTTGGGAGGAAATTCCTGATCATTACAGATCAACAACCCTTGAGAAGCCTCATGGAGCAGAAAATTACCACCCCAGAGCAGCAAAAGTTCCTTGTCAAGTTACTGGGTTATGAGTATGAAATAATATACAAACAGGCAAGGAAAACAAGGTGGCAGACACATTGTCTAGAAGCAATAGGAGGTCAAGCATTGTGGACAGCATGTGAGCCTAATGACACATGCCTCACTGCCATTAGCAGAGCAGAGTGGAATGTATGGATAGAAATCAAGGAGGCAAACAGAGATTGATCCTCAAAGCCAAGAGCTCACAGAGAAGATCAAGAATTTTGATCCTAAGGTTAGTAAATTCACCCTTTAAGAACGGATATATTTGGCACAACCAGCAGGTGTATGTACCAAACATACCAGGACTAAGGGGGAAGATCTTAAATCACTTCCACAACTCATGGGAAGGAGGACATTTAGGGATGGTTCCGTACTTACATGTGGATCAAGCTATTCTTTTGGTCGGAAGGATTCAAGGCAGAAGTCAAGAAGAAAGATAGCAATTGTGACATTTGCCAATGGATAAAACCAGAAGATGGCAAGACCAAAGGGATTGCTACAACCTTTGCCATTACCCGTACAAGTTTGGGAAGACTATGATGATATCCAACAATGTTTCCCTAATTTCAACCTTGAGGACAAGGTGAGTCTCCAAGAAAGGTGGATTGTTGAGGACCTTAGGAGGCAAAGGGAGCGTGAGCAAATGCGCGCGAGGCGCCAAGCAGCAAGAGAGGCAGCAACAGGCCAGAATGTGCGCAACAAGCATGCACACAGCATGCAATGAAGAGCGGCTAGGTTCTGACTCTGTCCTAATTGACTGCAGAAATCCAAGCCAAGAAGAACACCAGCATTGGCAGGACATGCATGATGCAATCAAAGCAGAAGAAGGACATGGACGGCATGAAGAACTCCAGCAGCAGCAGGACGTCATGGCAGGTTTGACTTCAGCAAGATGTTCATGTCAAGGAGAAGTCTTGGAATGGAAGGACATGCCATATGGAAGTCCTAATCCTAGAAGGAAAGCAGCAAGATGAAGGTCAGCAGCTGTAGGAGAGGAGATAAGATAAGGACAGAAAGACTTAGTCGAAAGTCTAGTAGAATTCAAGAAAGACCAAGAATCCTAGTAGGATTAGGAAAACAGTGGGATAAGGTCTATCTTGATAATGTTTTAGTTGACTTAGAAAACCTTGTTGACTTAGGAAAACATATCCTAAGTGGATAAGGAACCTAAGTACTAGTTGAATTAGGATAAGGCTGTCTAAATACTATAAATACAGCCCATTATTTGTGAGCAGAACATATGCTCCGAATTTTGTATATTTCTCATTCATTAATCAAGAATCAAGGTTAGCATTCTTGCTTCCATTCTTGTTTATATTTTGGTTATCTTTTAAGAGTTGTCTTGAGATAACTTGGGCTTAAGTCAAGGTGAAGAGTTGTCTTCCTTGCTTAAGAGCTTAGGTTGAAGTCAAGAGTTGTCTTCTTCAACCAAGGCAAGTTGTGATAGGTTTAAGAGTTGTCTTGCCTATCCAACATATCCTATATACATTAGTTAATCCTGAAGGACAGCTTAGGGGATGAAAATCCAAGAAAAGAACTCAAGAATCAAACGGGACAGCAAGTTAGGAGAGGTTTTAGTAGGCATGCTGACCCCTAAGGTGTAGAAAAGTTGAGGGAAAAAATCAGAACCCCAACACGAATGCGCCAGATGCCTTTGCCACACCTGTAGGGATGTTTCGGTTGCTCCTAAAAGTTCCTCCCACGCACTGCTGAATGCACCTGATGCCTCAGCCGTACCTGCAGGGATGTTCCAGTGCCTCCTAGAAGTTTGTACCATGCTTTGCCTAATGCAACCAAAGCTTCCCGCCTGCGGGGATGTTCTCAATGCTGCCAATAGTTTGTACCATGCACTGCCTAATGCAACTAAAGCTTCCGCCATGCCTGCAGGATGTTCTGGTCGCTCCCGATAGTTCGTCCCATGCACTGACGAACATGTCCAACAACGCTGCTGCGCCCGGGGGAATTTCGAAGTTGCTCCCAGAATTTTGTCCCATGCGCTGCCGAATGTGCTTGATGCCTCTGCCGCACACCCTGCAATGTTATGGTCACTCCTGCAAGTTCATTCCATGCACTGCCGAACGTGCCCGATGCCTCTGCTGTGGCCGCTGGCATGTTCTAGTAGCTCCAGGACACCTGCCCAAGCCACTGCCCATGGGGATGTTCCGGTCACTCCCAGAAGTTCATCCTATGCACTGTTCAATGTGCCCGAAGCCTCTGCTTCTGCACCCAAGGGGATGTTCGGGTGACTCCGAGAAGATCGTCCCATGTAGTGCTGAACAGGCCCGACACCTCTGCCATGCCTGCGGGGATATTCCAGTTGCTCCCGGTAGTTCATCCCGAGCATGCTATGTGCACCCGACGCTGCTGCTGCACCCATTGGCATATTCCAGTCACTCTTAGAGGTTTGTCCCATGGTGAATGAGCCTGACACCTCTGCCATGCCAGCGGGGTTGTTCCGGTCACTCTCGGAAGTTTGTCCTGTCCACTGACCAATGTGCTGTTGCCTCTGCCGCACCAGCTGGGAAGCTCTGGTCACTCCCGGAAGTTCATCTCACACACTGCTGAATGCATCTGATGCCTCAGCCACACCTGCGGGCATGTTTTGGTCACTCCCGGAAGTTTGTCCCATGCACTGTCCAACATGCCCAATTCCTTTGCCATGCCCACAGGGATGTTCTGGTTGTTCTCGGAAGTTTGTCCCTCACACTGCTGAAAGCGCCCAACACTCCACCGCCCTCGAAGGCATGTTCCGGTCATTCATGAAAGTTCACCCCGTGCACTGCCATTCCCCCCGAAGCCTCTATTGTGTCACAGGGATATTTCGGTCGCTCCCGGAAGTTCATCCTGCACACTGCTAAATGTGTCCAATGCTGCTGCCTCACCCCCATTCATGTTCTGGTGGCTCCCGGAAGTTCATCCTGCGTACTGCCTAATATGAATGACACTGCCACTGCACCCTCGGGGATGTTCGAGTCGCTCCTGGAAGTTCATCCCGTGAACTGCCGAATGTGTCCGACACATCTACCGTGCCCACGGGGATGTTCTATTCCCTCCTGGAAGTTTATCCCGTGCACTGCCGAACATGCCTAACTCCGCTGCCGCACCCACGGGGATGTTCCGGTCACTCCTGGAAGTTCATCCCACACATTGCCAAATGCGCTCGAAGCATCTGCCGTGCCCACGGAGATGTTCCAATCACTCCCGGAAGTTTGTCCTATGCACTACAAAATGTAGCCAAAGCTGCTGTTGCGCCCACGGGGATGTTCCAGTAACTCCTGGAAGTTCATCCAGTGCACTGTCAAATGTACCCGATGCCTCTACCATGCCTGCGGGGCTGTTTTGGTTGCTCTTGAAATTCCTCCTGTGTACTGCTTAATGCGCCTGAAGCCTCTGCTGGACCCGTGGGGATTTTTTAGTAGCTCCAGGAAGTTTGTCAAGTGCACTGCCAAATGTGCCCAATGCCTCTAGCATGTTAGTGGGGATGTTTCGGTCGCTCCCGGACATGTTCAAAACCTTTGCCGCACCCACAGGGATGTTTCGATGGCTCCCAGAAGTTCGTACCGCATACTGCCTAACACGAATGACACTGCTGCTGCACCCTCGGGGATGTTCTGGTCACTCCTGAAAGTTCATCCCGTGCACTGCCGAACGTGTCCGATGCCTCGACCATGCCCACAAGGATGTTCTATTCCCTACTAGAAGTTCATCCCATGCACTGCCGAACATGTCCGACTTTGCTGCCGTGCCCACGGGGATGTTCCGGTCGCTCCCGGAAGTTCATCCCGTACACTCCAAAATGTGCCCGAAGCATCTGCCGTGCCCATGGAGATGTTCTGATCGCTCCTAGAATTTTGTCCTGTGCACTACAAAAGGCGGCCGAAGTCGCTGTTGCGCCCACAGGGATATTCCGTTCACTCCTAGAAGTTTGTCCAGTGCACTGCCAAATGTTCCCAATGCCTTTACCATGCCTGCAGGGATGTTTCGATTGCTCCCAGAAGTTCATCCCATGTACTGCTTAACGCGCCTGAAGCCTCTGCTGCTCCCATGGGGATTTTCTGGTAGCTACCAGCACTTCGTCCTGAGCACTACTGAATGCATCTGACGCCTCTGCTGATCCTGCAGCAATGTTCTAGTAGCTCTCAAATGTTTGTGCTGTGCACTGCCCAACACGCTCGAAGCGACTGCTACACCAGCGGGGATGTTCCGGTTGCTCTTGGAAGTTTGTCCCGAGCACTGCAGAATGTACCCAATACCGCTGCCACACCTATAGGAATATTCTGGTTACTTCTGGAAGTTCATCCTGTGCATTGCCGAACGTGCCTGACACCTCTACATGGCCCACGGGGATGTTCCAGTCACTCCCAGAAGTTCAAAACCATGCACTGCCAACCATGCCCAAAGCCTCTGCTGCACTCGCTAGGATGTTCCAATTGCTCCTGAAAGTTAATCCTGCGCTCTGTCGAATGTGTCCCACATCGCTCCCATGCCTAGGATGATATAGCGGTTGCTCTCAATAGTTTGTCCTATGCACTAACAAACGTGCTTGAACCCTCTACCATGCCCACAGGGATGTTCTGTTCGCTTCCGAAGTTCATCCCGTGCACTGCTGAATGCGCCCGGAGCTCTGCTGGGCCCACTGGGATTTTTGGTCACTTCAGGAAGTTCATCCTACACACTGCTCAACATGTCCAACGCTGCTGCCACACGCACGGGGATGTTCTAGCTGCTCCTGCAAGTTCGTACCGTGCATTGCGGAACACGCCTAATGCCTCTGCCGCACCTGTAGGGATGTTCCGGTCGCTCCTGAAAGTTCATCCTGAGCACTGATGAATACGTCCAACGCCTCTACTGCACCCACGGGGATGTTCCAGTTGGTCTTGGAAGTTCATTCTGCTCGCTGCCCTCTGTTGTCCCATGGGGATGTTCCGGTCGATCTCGGAAGTTTGTACCATGCACTGCCGAGCACGACTGATGCCTCTGTCACACCTGTAGGGATGTTCCGGTGGCTCCTGGAAGTTCGTCCCATGCACTGTCCAACACACTCGAATCCTCTACCGTGCCCGCGAGGATGCTCTGGTTACTCTCGGAAGTTCGTCCTGCACACTGCCAAATGTGTCCAATGCTGCTACCATGCCCGTGGGTATGTTCAGGTTAGTCTCCTAAGTTTGTCCCGTATGCTGCCTAACATGCCTGAAGCCTCTGCTGCGCCCACGGGGATATTCTAGTCACTCTTGGAAGTTCATCCTGTACACTGCCGAATGCACCTGACACTTCTGTCACACCCGCATGGATATTCTGGTCATTCCTAGAAGTTCTTCCTGCACATTGCCATACTGTTGGGGTCTCGATTGCTTGTCCTAACTTTTCTACACCTTAAGGGTTAGCATGACTTCTAAAACCTCTCCTAACTTGCTGTCCCGTTTGATCCTTGAGTTCTTTTCTTTGATTCTTGTCCCCTAAGCTATCCTTCGGGATTAATTAATGATAAAAGGATATGTTGGATAGGCAAGACAACTCTTAAACCTATCACAACTTGCCTTGGTTGAAGAAGACAACTCTTGACTTCATCCTAAGCTCTTAAGCAAGGAAGACAACTCTTCACCTTATCTTAAGCCCAAGTTATCTCAAGACAACTCTTAAAAGATAACCAAAATATAAACAAGAATATAAGCAAGAATGCGAAAGCTTGATTCTTGATTAATGAATAAAAGCTTACAAATTCGGAGCATATGTCCATGCTAACAAATAATGGGTTATATTTATAGTATTGGACAGCCTTTTCTTAATTTAACTAGTACTTAAGTTCCTTATCCACTTAGGACAAGTTTTCCTACGTCAACAAGATTTCCTAGACAAGTAGAATCTTATCAAGATAGACCTTATCCAAATGTTTCCTAATTCTACTAGGATTGTTGGTCTTCTTGATTGACTAATCCTATTTTGACTAAACTTCTTTATCCTTATCTTATCTTATCTCATCTCCTACAGCTGCTGGTCTTTATCTTGTTGTTTCCTTCTAAGATTAGGACTTCCTTATGGCATGTCCTTCTGTCCCAAGACTTCTTCTTGACGTGAACAACTTGTTGAAGCTAAAGCCCTTCATGATGTCCTGCTGCTGCTGGAGTTCTTCATGCTGTACACATCCTTCTCCTGCTTGAATTGCACCATGCGTATCCTGCTGATGTTGGAGTCCTTCTTGGCTTAGATGTCCTTGGTCAATTAGAACAAAGTCAGAACCTGTCTATGCTTCACTGCATGCCATGTGCAAGCTTGTTGCACGTATGTTCTGGCCCGTAGCTGCCTCTCTTGCTGCTTGGCACCTCTCTTGCATCCTCCTATGCCGCTCACGCTCCCTTTGCTTCTTAAGGTCCTTAACAATCCCCCTTTCTTGAAGACTCACCTTGTCCCTCAAGGTGGAAATTAGGGAAACCGTTGCTGGATATCATCATAGTCTTCCCATGTTGCTTCATCCTTGGGCAAATGACTCCACAATATGAGTACTCTCCATACTGGCCTTCTATTGCGCCCATAGCTTACTATACAAAATCCTAAGGCTTCCTTTGGTTGCTACCCAAGGTGATCTTCCCTGAAAACATCAGGCAGTCCCTAATTCACTTGTCTCACATCTCCTATCTTCTTCCTCAACAATGAAATGTGAAACACTGATGTAGTTTGAAGGTTAACGGCAGTCTAAGGCCATGAGCTACTGCTCCAATACGCTCAACTACCTCATACAGTCCAAAATATTTTCTATCCAGCTTTACTGTAGTTGGCTTTCCGGCCTTTATCTTCCTTCTAGGATGGATTTTAAGATAGACATAGTCACCTACCTTAAATTCTTCTTCCTTCCTCCCTTTGTCCGCTTGTCTTTTCATTTGGTCCCTTGCTTGCTTAAGCTCATGCTTGAGTTTATTCAAGACATCATTGCTTGACATTCACGAGGGTAACCTTCCATATACAGCTTGGTGTCATCTTTGATTGCCGCATGATAGGTAGTATTATACCACAGTTCTGCCTATGGTATGTACTTCTCCCAATAATTTTGATGATCATGGCAAAAACACCTTAAGTACTGCTCTAGGGATTGATTGGTTAACTCACTTTGGCCATCTGTTTGTGGATGAAAGGTGGATGAGGCGACCAAGTTGCTGCTGAGCTGTGTGAAAAGCTCCTTCCAGAACTTGCTCATGAAAACAGTATCTCTATCGGACAGCATTGTCTATGCTATGACATGAAGTCTTACCATGTTTTTGATGAACTCTGCTGCACCCACAGGGATATGCTGGTCACTCCCCATATTTTACCCTGCACACTGCCAAACACGCTTGATGCCTCTGCCGCACCTGCAGGGATGATCCGGTCGCGCCCAAAAGTTCATCCCGAGCACTGCTAAATGCGTCCGATACCTCTATCAAGCCCATGTGGATTTTGCAGTCACTCCCTGGGAGTTTTGCACGAGGGGATGTTCTGGTCGCTCCAAAAAGTTTGTCCCGCGCACTGCCAAATGCTCCCAACACCTCTGCGGTGCCTGGAGGGATGTTCCGGTCACTCCTGGAAGTCGTTCTGTGCACTGCCAAACGAGCCTGACCTGCTACTGCACCCAATAGGATGTTCCGGTCACTCCCGGAAGTTCGTCCCGTGCACTGCCAAATGAGCCCAACACCTCTGCCGTGCCCACGGGGATGCTTTGGTCACTCCCCAAAATTCATCCCGTCCACTGCCAAACAGACCCAAAGCCTCTGCTGTGCTCCCGAGGATGCTCCGGTCAATCTCGGAAGTTTGTCCTATTCACTGCCCAACACGCCCAAAGCCCCTGGCATGCCCGGGGGAATGGTCTTGTTACTCCTAGGAGTTCATCCCTGGCACTGCCGAATGCGTCCGATGCCTCTGCCGTGCTTGTGGGGATGTTCCGGTATCTCCTGAAAGTTCCTCCCAATCTCTGCCGGATGCTCCGGTGCATTTGCTGAGCCCGTGTGGATTTTCCGGGCACTCCCTGAAGTTTGTCCTGCACACTGCCCAACTATTGAGAACCTAAGTATGCAAGAAAGGCCGTGGGCAGAAAATGGGGCATCAAAGGAGAGCATGGGCCAAAAAATGTGCATAACAAGAATGGAAACAACAAGTATGCAGCCCAGCAGTGAAGCTCAATTAATGAAGGACATTCACACCAACAGGAGTTCCAGCAGAAGAAGGATAATCGCATCAAGAAGAATTCCAGCAGCAGCAGGACATCCATCCCAAGGAGAATTCTAGCAGCAGCTGGACATCTATGCCAAGAAGAGTTCTATCAGCAGCAGGACACACATGATGAATTCCAGTAGCAATAGGATAGTCACGACAAGAAGAATTCTAAGGGCAGAAGGATACTTATTGAGAGTCCTAGTCCTAGAATGATAAGCCAAGAGGAAGTCCAGCCGCTGTAAAATACAAGATAAGGTAGGAATTCTAATCTTAGTAGGAATTCAAGAAACACCAAGAACCTTAGTAGGATTAGGAAACAATGGGATAAGGTCTATCTTGATAATGTTTTAGTTGACTTAGAAAAGCTTGTTGGCTTAGGAAAACATATCCTAAGTGGATAAGGAACCTAAGTACTAGTTAAATTAGGATAAGGCTGTCTTAGGACTATAAATACAACCCATTATTTGTGAGGAGGATATGTGCTCTGAATTTTGTTATTTTCTCATTCATATCAAGAATCAAGGTTAGCATTCTTGCTCACATTCTTGTTTATATTTTTGGTTATCTTTTAAGAGTTGTCTTAAGATAACTTGGGCTTAAGTCAAGTGAAGAGTTGTCTTCCTTGCTTAAGAGCTTAGGTTGAAGTTAAGAGTTGTCTTCTTCAACCAAGGCAAGTTGTGATAGGTTTAAGAGTTGTCTTGCCTATTCAACATATCCTGATATATATATTAGTTAACCTGAATGACTGCTTAGGGGATGTAAATATAAGAAAAGTACTCAAGAATCAAGCAGGACAGCAAGTTAAGAAAGATTCCAGCAGGCATGCTGACCCCTAAGGTGTAGAAAAGTTGGGGGAAAAAATTGGGACCCCAACACCAACATGCTGGAAGTTTGTCCTGTGCACTACCCAATGCGGCCGAAGCCTTTGCCATGCCCGTGGGGAAGTTTCGGTTGCTCCGGAAAGTTTGTCCCGTGCACTGCCAAATGCACTAGCCTGTGCCCCAGGGGATGTTCTGGTCACTCCCCAAAGTTTGTCCCGCACACTGCCCAATGTGCCCAACATTGCAGCCATGCCCGCGGGGCAGTTTTGGTCGCTCCTGGAAGTTCATCCGACGCAATGCTGAATGAGCCTAACACCTCTACCGCGCCCGCATGGCTGTTTCGGTCGCTCCCAGAAGTTCATCCCACACAATGCTGAACGAGCCCAACACCTCTACCACGCCGTTGGAGATGTTCTAGCTGCTCCCTGAAGTTCATCCTGTGCACTGCCAGACATACCTGACTTCTTTACCGTTGCCGCGGCGATGCTGCACTCACTCCTGGAAGTTTGTTCCCTGCACTGTCCAACGTGCCCTACACTGCTGCCATGCATGCAGTGATGTTCTGGTCGCTCTTAGAAGTTCGTCCCACACACTGCCCAACGTGTCTGAAGCCTCTACCGCACCGTTGGCGATGTTCCGGTCACTCCCAGAATGCATCCCTGTGCACTGTTGAACGTGCCGGATGCCTGTTCCACGCCAGTGGGGATGTTTTGATCACTCCCAGAAGTTTGACCTGTGCACTGCCCAATGTGCCCGAAGCCTCTGCCGTGCCCTGCGGGGAAGTTCCAGTTGCTCCCAGAAGTTCATCCTGCACACTACCAAACATGCTCAATGCCTCTTCCGCGCCTGTAGGGATGTTCTGGTCACTCCCAGAAGTTCGTCCCATGCACTGCTCAATGCACTGAAGCCTCCACCGTGTCAGCAGGGGAAGCTCCAGTCACTCTTGGATGTTCGTACCGCACACTGCTGAATGTGCCCGATGCCTCTGCTGCACCCACGGAGATGTTCTGGTCGCTCCTAAAAGTTTATCCTGCGCACTACCCAACATGCCCAAAGCCTTTGGCACACCCGCGGGGATGTTTCGGTCATCTCGGAAGTTCGTCCTAAGCACTGCCCAACGTGTCTGAAGCCACTGCCTCGCCTGCAGGTGTGTTCCGGTCACTCTCGGAAGTTTGTCCTGCACAGAGCACACTGCCAAGGCATCAAGGGGCAAGAGCGGCATAGGATGATTCTGGTCACTCAGGTAAGTTTGTACTGTACACTAATCAATGCACCTGATGCCGCTGCCGCACCCGTGGGGATGCTCCAGTTGCTCCCGGAAGTTCATCCCGCATACTGCCGAATGTGTCCGATGCGGCTGCCGCGCCTATGGGAATGTTCTTGGTTGCTCCCAAAAATTTGTCCCGCACACTATCGAACACACCCGACAACTCTGTTGTTCCAGTGGGATGTTCCAATAGCTCCTAGAAGTTCATCTCGCGTACTGCCCAACGTGCCTAACACCTTTGCTGCACCTGCGAGGATATTCTGATCGCTCCTAGAAGTCCGTCCCGCACACTGCTGGATGCGCTCGACGACATTGTTGTGCCCATGGGGATGTTCCAGTTGCTCCAGGATGTTCGTTCCAAGCGCTTTCGAACGCATCCGACACCTCTGCCAAGCCTACAGGGATTTTTAGGTCACACCAAGAAGTTTATCTTTTGCACTGCCAAACGGGCCTGAAGTCGCTGCCACACCAGCTGGGATGTTACGGTTGCTCCAGGAAGTCCCTCCTGTGAACTACCAAATGCGTTCGAAGCCTGTACAGCACCCGTGGGGATAATGCGGTCACTCCATGCACTGCCAAACATGTCTGAAGCTGCCGCTGCGCCCGCGGGGATGTTTTGGTCGCTCCAGAAGTTTGTTCTGAGCCTTGTTGAACTCGTCCAACTCCTCTACCAAGCCCATAGTGATTTTTCAGTCACTCCCGAAAGTTTGTCCCATGCACTCCCAATGCACCTGAAGCCTCAGCATGGCTTCCTTCAGGTACGGTAGAGGCTTCAGGTGCATTGGGAGTGCATGGGATGAACTTCTAGGAGTGACCAGAAAATCACCGTGGGCTCCGTAAAGGTGCTGGACGAGTTCGATGAGGCTCAGGACAAACTTCTGGAGCGACCAAAACATTCCTCTGGTCATAGCAGTGGCTTCAGACATGTTCGACAGTGTGCAGGACGAACTTCCTGGAGCGACCAAATTATCTCCATGGGTGCTGTAGAGGCTTCAGACGCATTTGGCAGTTCACAGGAGGGACTTCTTGGAGCGACCTCAACATCCCAGCAGGTGCGGCAGAAACTTCAGGCCCGATGGGCAGTGTGCAGGATGAACTTATGGGAGTGACCTGAACATCCCCACAGGCATGGCACAGGTGTTGGGCACATTGGGCTGTGCACAAGACAAACTTTCGGGAGTGACTGGAACATTCTCGTGGGCACGGCATAGTTGTTGGTTGCATTTGGCAGTGTGGAAGACGAACTTCCGGGAGTGACCAGAACATCCCCTGGGCGTGGCAGAGGCTTTGAGTTTGTTGGGCAGTGTGCAGGATGAACTTCCGGGAGCGACCAAAAAATCTACGCTGGCTCGGAAGAGGCATCGGACAAGTTCGGTAGTTCTCGGGACGAACTTCCGGCAGCAAACCCTGCCCAGCATCCTCCTGGAAGTCCCTCCTGTGAACTACCAAATGCGTTCGAAGCCTGTACAGCACCCGTGGGGATAATGCGGTCACTCCATGCATTGCCGAACATGTCTGAAGCTGCCGCTGCGCCCGCGGGGATGTTTTGGTCGCTCCAGAAGTTTGTTCTGAGCCTTGTTGAACTCGTCCAACTCCTCTACCAAGCCCATAGTGATAGTCATAGCCCATAGCGACCAAAACATCTCCGCGGGCATCGTAGAGGTTTCAGTCATGTTCAGCAGTGTGCAAGACGAACTTCCAGGAGTGACCGGAACATCCCAGCAGGAATGACAGAGGTATCGGGCGCATTCAGCAGTGTGCAGTACCAAATTTCAGGAGCAACCTGTCATGCGTGTTTGGTAGTTCTCAAGACAAACTTCGAAGAGCGACCGGAACATCCCTGCAGGCACGGCAGAGGCATCGGGCATGTTCAGCAGTGCGCGGACGAACTTTCAGGAGTGACTAGAACAATCCCGTGGGTTCACCAGCAGCATTGGACATGGTGACCAGTGCACAGGACGAACTTACTGGAGTGACCATATCATCCTCACGAGTGTGGCAGAGGCTTCGGACACATTTGACAGTGCACAGGAAAAACTTCCTGGAGTGACTGGAACATCCCCGTGGCCGTGGTAAAGGCACTGGGCACGTTCGGCAGTGCACAGGTTGAACTTCTGAGAGAAACTCGAATATCCCCGCAGGCAAGTCAGTGGCATCGGACATGTATGGCAGTGCACGGCATGAACTTCCGGGTGCGACCAGAACATCCCTGCAGGCTTGGCAGAAGCATTGGTCACATTTGGCACTGCACAGATCGATCTTCTGAGAGTGACCGGAACATCACCCAAAGCCTTTGCTGCGCTCATGGGGATGTTCTGGTTGCTCCTGAAAGTTTGTCCCCTGCACTGCCCAATGTGTTTGACGCTGCTGCCACCCACAGGGGTATGTTCAGTCGCTCCCAGAAATTTGTCCCGCACACTGCTGAACGTGCCGGATGCCTCTACTGTGGCCACAGAGATGTTCTTGTCGCTCTCAAAAGTTGGTTCCATGCACTGCTGAATGTGTCTGCCACCACTGCTGCTCCGGCAGGGATGTTCATGTTGCTTTGGGAAGATTGTCTCACACACTGCCCAACACACCACGTTCAGCAGTGCATGGACAAGCTTTTGGAAGTGACCTGAACAACCCTGCAGGAGCGGTAGTGGCATTGGACACATTCAGCAGTGCATGGGACAAACTTTCCAGAGCGACGGGAACATATCCACAGGCACGGCAATGGTGTTGGGTGCATTTGGCAGTGCGTGGGATGAACTTCCGGGAGTGACCAGAGCATTCCTGCTAGCACGACATAGGCTTCAGTCGTGTTGGGCAGTGCACAGCACGAACTTCCAGTAGTGACCAGAACATCCCTTTGGGCGCTGCAGAGGCATTAGGTCCTTTCGGCAGTGTGCAAGATGCACTTCTGGGGAGCGACTAGAAAATCCCTGCAAGCCCAGCAGAGGAGTCGGACACGTTCGGCAGTGCTCGGGATAAACTTCCGGAAGTGAACGGAGCATCCCTACGGGCATGGCAGAGGCTTCGGGAACTTTGGCCAATGCACGGGATTAGCTCCTAGGAGTGACCGAACATCCCTTTAGGCACGGCATTAGCATCAGACATGTTCGGCAGTGTGCAGGACAAACTTCCCAGAGCGACCCGAACATCCCTGCAGGAGCAGCAACAGTGGGGGACACATTCAGCAGTGCACGGGATGAACTTCCAGGAGCGACCGGACCATCCCTGCAGGCTTGATAGAGGCTTCGAGCGCATTGGGCAGTGCCCCCAATGAACTTTTGGGTAGCAACCGGAACATCGCCGTGGGTGTGGCAGAGGCATTGGGCGCGTTTGACAGTTCATCGGACAAATTTCTGAGATCGACCAAAACATACACGCGGAATAGCACACGAGTCGGGTATGTTGGGCAGTGCACAGGACATACTTCCAGGATCAACCGGAGCATTTACCCGGGCACGACAGAGGCATCAGACACATTCAGCAGTGCATGGGATGAACTTCGGAGAGTGACCTGAACTACCCTGTGGGTACAGCAGCAGCGTCAGACACGTTCAGCAGTGCACAGGATGAACTTCTAGGAGCAACCGGAACATTCCCGCTGGCTCGGCAGAGAGATAGGGAAAATGAGGCAGTGTGTTGTATGTGGGATGAACTTCTAGGAGCAACCAAAACATCTCTAGAAATGCAGTAGAGGCTTTGAGTGCATTTGGCAATGTGCAGGATGAACTTCTAGGAGTGACCGGAACATTCCCACAGGTGTGGGAGAAGCTTTGAGCGCGTTTGGCAGTGAGCAGGATGAAATTCCGGGAGTGATCAAAACATCCCCATGGGCACAGCAGCAGCATAGAAGAAGTTCAGCAGTTTGTTGGACGAACTTCCAGGAGCGACCAAAACATCCCTGCAGGTGTGGTAAAGGCTTTAAGTGCATTCGGCAGCGCATGGCACTAACTTCTGCGAGCAACCAGAATATCCCCACGGTCATGGTATGGTGTTGGCTGCAATAGACAGTGTGCGGGACAAGCTTCCCAGAGTGACCGGAACATCCCCGCGGGCATGGCAGTGGCATTCAGAAAGTGCACTGGGACAAACTTTTGGGAGCAACCAGAAAATCACTGACGTCTCAACGGAGGCATTCGGCAGTTTTCAGGATGAACTTCCAGGAACAACTAGAACATCCATCAGAGTGAACCAGAGGCTTCGGGCGCATTGGGCAGTGTGCGGGATAAACTTCCAGGAGTGAACGGAACATCCTCGTGGATGCAGTAGAGGCATCGGACGCATTCATGTTGGGGTCCCAATTTTTTTCCCCAACTTTTCTAAACCTTAGCGGTTAGCATGCCTACTAAAAACCTTGCTAACTTACTGTCCCATTTGATTCTTGAGTTCTTTTCTTATACTTATGCCCCCTAAGCAGTCCTTTGGGTTAACTAATATATAAAAGGATATGTTGGATAGGCAAGACAACTCTTAAACCTATCACAACTAGCCTTGGTTGAAGAAGACAACTCTTAACTTCAACCTAACCTCTTAAGCAAGGAAGACAACTCTTAACCTTGTCTTAAGCCCAAGTTATCTCAAGACAACTCTTGAAAGATAACCAAAATATAAACAAGAATGGATGCAAGAATGCTAACCTTGATTCTTGATTAATAGATGAGAAATATACAAAATTCGGAGCATATGTCCTCTTCACAAATAATGGGTTGTATTTATAGTCCTAAGACAGCCTTATCCTAATTCAACTAGTACTTAGGTTCCTTATCCACTTAGGATATGTTTTGCTAAGTCAATAAGGTTTTCTAAGACAACTAAAACATTATCAAGATAGACCTTATCCCATTGTTTCCTAATCCTACTAGGATTCTTGGTCTTTCTTGAATTTCTACTAAGACTAGAATTCCTATTTTGACTAAGCCTTTCTGTCCTTATCTTATCTTCTCTCCTACAGCTGCTGAACTTCTTCTTGCCGTTTCCTTCTTGGATCAGAACTTCCCTTATGGGGTATCCTTCCTCTACCTGAAGTAAACCTTTTCAAGACATCCTGTTGCTGCTGGAGTTCTTCATGCCATCAATCTCCTTATCTTGCTTGGATTGCTTCATACGTGTCCTGCTAATGCTGGTTTTCTTCTTGGCTTGGATTTCTGCAATCAATTAGGACTGAGTCAGAACCTGGCGTGCTTCACTGCATGCTACGTGCAGGCTTGTTGTGTGCACATTCTGGCCTGTTTCTGCCTCTCTTGCTGTGTGGCGCCTTGCATGCATTCTCTCACACTCCCTTTGCCTTCTAAGGTCCTCACCAATCCCCCTTTCTTGGAGACTCACCTTGTCCTCAAGGTGGAAATTAGGGAAATGTTGCTGGATATCGTCATAGTCTTCCCATGTTGCTTCATCCTTGGGCGAATGACTCCACCATATGAGTACTCTCAGTATTGGCCTTCTATTACGCCCATAGCTTACTATGCAAAATCCTAATGCTTCCTTTGGGTGCTGCCCCAGGTGATCTTCCCTGAAAATGTCAGGCAGTCCCTCATTCACTTATCTCACATCTTCTATCTTTTTTCTCAACAATGAAATGTGAAACACTGGATGTAATTTGGAGTTTAATGGTAGTCTTAGGCGATAAGCTACTGCTCCAATTCATTCAACTACCTCGTATGGTCCAAAGTATTTCCTAGCCAACTTTGCTGTAGTTGGCTTTCCAGCCTTGATTTTCCTCCTAGGGTGGATCTTAAGATAGACATAGTCACCTACCTCAAATTCCACTTCCTTCTCCCTTTATCCGCTTGTCTCTTCATTCGGTCCCTTGCCTTCTCAAGCTCATGCTTGAGTTTCTTCAAGACCTCATCTCTTGATTGAAGTGCAACATCTACTTCATGTATGCGGCTGTTCCCCATGGTATAACTTGACATTCCCGGGGGTATTCTTCCATATATGGCTTGGTATGGTGTCATCTTGATTGCCACATGATAGGTAGTATTATACCATAGTTCTGCCCATGGTATGTACTCCTCCCAATTGTTTTGATGGTCATGGAAAAAGCATCTTAAATACTACTCTAGAGTTTGATTGGTTACCTCACTTTGTCCATCTATTTGTGGATGAAAGGCGGATGAGGTGACCAAGTTGCTGCCGAGCTGTGTGAAAAGATCCTTCCAGAATTTGCTCATAAAGATAGTGTCTCTATCGGACAGCATTGTCCATGGTATGCCATGAAGTCTTACCACATTTTTGATGAACTCTTGGGCTACTTCTTTTGCTGTGTAGGGTTGCTTGAGTGGCACAAAGTGTGCACTCTTGCTGAGTCTGTCCACTACAATTAGTATCACCGTCTAACCCTTGCTGTTGGGCATTTCTGTGATGAAGTCCATTGTCAAGTCTTCCCAAACCTGTCCTAGTACTGGGCAAAGGCTGTAATAATCCCTTTGTCTTGCCACCTTCTGGTTTGGTGCCTGACAAACATCACATTCTTGGACTAGCATTTTGATCTTAGCCTTAAGTCCTTCCCACCAAAAGAATAGCTTGATCCACATGTAAGTACGAGAACCATCCTGAATGTCCTCCTTCCAGTGAGTTGTGGAAGTGCTTCAAGATCTTTCCTCTAAGTCCTGGTATGTTTGGTACATACACCTGCTGGTTGTGCCAAATATATCTATTCTTAAGGGTGAATTTACTAACCTTAGGGTCAAAATTCTTGATCTTTTCCATGAGCTCTTGGCTTTGAGGGTCAATCTCTATTGCCTCCTTGATTTCTGTCCATACATTCCACTCTGCTCCGCTAATGGCAGTGAGGCATGCGTCATTAGGCTCACATGCTGTCCACAATGCTTGACCTCCATTGCTTTTGGACAATGCTTCTGCCACTTTATTTTCCTTGCCAAGCTTGTAGATTATTTCATACTCGTAACCCAGCAACTTGACAAGGAACTTTTGCTGCTCTGGGGTGGTAATTTTCTGCTCCATGAGGCTTCTCAAGGGTTGTTGATCTGTAATGATCAGGAATTTCCTCCCAAGAAGGTAAGGTTGCCATACCTTGACTGCATGGATGATGGCCAACATCTCCTTGGCATATACTGACCATTCCTTCTTCATGGGCCCTAAGACTCTGCTCATGTATGCAATAGGTCTTCGGCTTGACTGAGGACAGCACCTATTCATCTTGACATGCGTCAGTGTGAAGCTCAAAGGTTTGGTTAAAGTCGGGCAGTGCTAACACTGGGGTCTCACACATAGCTTGCTTCAACAACATGAATGCATTTTCACTCTTCTCTGTCCATAGGAATCTGTCCTTCTTCAGCAAATCCATTAGTGGTTTTGCTATGGCGCATATTTGTGAACAAATCGGCGATAATAGCCTGTTAAACCTAGAAATCCTCTAAGTTCTGTGACATTCTTAGGAATTGGCCATGTTTGCATGGCTCCTATTTTCCATTGGTCTACCTTCACTCCTTCTTCGGATATGATGTGACCGAGGTATTCAAGCTCCTCTTGCATGAATGTGCACTTGGATGGCTTGATGACGAAATGGTTTCTTCTTAACACTTCTAGCACTTTTGCTAAGTGTTCTATGTGATCATCATGGTTCCTGGAATAGACCAAAATGTCATCAAAGAAAACTAAGACAAACCTGTGCAAATAAGGTTTGAAGATGTCGTTCATGGCTGCTTGAAAGGTGGAGGGTGTGTTGCATAGTCCGAAGGGCATGACTAGGTACTCGTAGTGTCCACTATGAGTCCGAAATGCTGTCTTCTGCATGTCCTCTTCTTTCATGCATACTTGATGATATCCGGCCTTGAGATCCAGTTTGGTGAACAGCTTTGCTCCACGTAACTCATCCAACATATCATCAATTGTTGGGATCGGAAAATGATCCTTGACAGTTGCTTGGTTGAGTGCCTGATAATCAGTGCAAAACCTCCAAGTTCATCTTTCTTTCTAACAAGTAGAACGGGAGAAGAAAAAGGGGAAGTGCTAGGTTGGATAATACCTTGCTGTAGCATCTCTTTCCACTTGTCTTTCAATCTCGTTCTTTTGGAAGTGTGCATACTGGTAAGGTGCTACATTAATTGCCTTGGTTTTGTCGATTAATGGGATGGCATGGTCGTAATGTCTTGAGGGTGGTAGTCCTTGTGGCTCTCCTAAGACATTTCCAAATTGCTCCAGTAGGTTCCTTACTCCTCTTGGTATGTCTTCGTGTGTATGATGTTCGGCTGTGTTTTCCTCTTTTGTGGCTAAGAGAACTGCAAAACATTGTGCCCTTTTTTTGTATAGTCGTTCAAGGGTACTTACCTCACAATGATGTGCTGCATTGGTGGTGGATGCCTTCCCATGTGCAGTCCTTTCCCTTCCATTGGAAGTGCATGGCCATGGATTTGTAGTCGAACATTATCTTGCCTATGGTTTTAAGCCAAGCATTGCTTAAAACCACATCAAGGCCTGCCAAGGCTAACACATGCAGTTCCGCTTCTATCTTGACTCCCTGAATCTGCATTGCTACTGCCTTGATAACTTTGTGTGCACTTGAGCTTCTATCCGCTTGCCACTCTTACCTCAAAAGGTGCAATCCTTTTTGGACGTAGCTGAAGTGTTTTGACCAATTTTGTGTTGATGAAGTTATGAGTAGCTCCACTATCTATCAACACCAAAATGTTTTTTTCATTAATGGTTGCGAATAACCTCATGGTAGTAGGCTTGGTGGTTGCCCCTACTGCATGTAAGTTGATTTCACCTTCTTCTGCATGATTAGGGAAGTGTTCTGCCTCTGCTTCCGCCTTGCTGTCTTTGCAGCTTTCTTGTTCTTCCTCGCTGCTTTCCTCGTGTTCTTCATCACTTACCATTTCAATGATGTTGAACAGCCCTTTCTTGCACTTGTGGCCAACTTGCCACTTATCACTGCACCTAAAACATAAGCCTCTTTCTATTCTCCTGTTGATTTCTTCGGTGGATAGTTTGAGAGGGTCCTTTGTTTTTGCGGGTGCTATCTTACTTCATGAGGATGCCTTACCTAATTTGTCCGAGGGTTTGATGACCTTGGTTGTGCTGCGGGTGATGCTTCTCTCATCATTGATGAGTCTTGCCAACCGAATGCACTGAGTGAGAGAGTTTGGATCCCTCATCTTCACTTCTTGGCTTAGCCAAGGCACAATGCACTTGGTGTTGTGTGATTTCTGATTGAAGCCTCCTAGACATTTGTGGTAGGTGGCTGTTTCTGCCTTGCTCAGTTTGGACTTGTTTTTCAGCCACTTGGGGTGTGCCTCTCTTGAATTGTTCAAGAGAATGAATGATGGATGATAGTTGGTGTTTGACATCACCTACCTAACTGATCGCATTCTGGTTCCTCTCCAACGCAAGGATTCTTCTGTGATTGGTGACCGAGAAGTCTTCCCTGGTCTGTTCCTATGGTGCGGGTGAATGCCTTGCAATTGGTTGGTGTTTGTGCTGATGTATCAACTAGAGCACTAATTTGTAGGGGTGATTGCACTATCTCTCAACTGGTGATTGTGCCGACTTCTCAACGAGAGCACCAATTTGTTGGGGTCCCAATTTTTTTCCCCAACTTTTCTACACCCTACAGGGTTAGCACGCCTACTAAAAACCTTGCTAACTTACTGTCCTATTTGATTCTTCAGTTCTTTTCTTATACTTACATCCCCTAAGCTGTCCTTCGGGTTAACTAATATATAAAAGGATATGTTGGATAGGCAAGACAACTCTTAAACCTATCACAGCTTGCCTTGGTTGAAGAAGACAACTCTTAAGTTCAACCTAAGCTCTTAAGCAAGGGAGACAACTCTTAACCTTGTCTTCAGCCTAAGTTATCTCAAGACAACTCTTAAAAGATAACCGAAATATAAACAAGAATGGAAGCAAGAATGCTAACCTTGATTCTTGATTAATGGATGAGAAACATACAAAATTCGGAGCATATGTCCTCTTCACAAATAATGGGTTGTATTTATAGTCCTAAGACAGCCTTATCTTAATTCAACTAGTACTTTGGTTCCTTATCCACTTAGGATATGTTTTCCTAAGTCAACAAGGTTTTCTAAGACAACTAAAATATTATCAAGATAGACCTTATCCCATTGTTTCATAATCCTACTAGGATTCTTGGTCTTTCTTGAATTCCTACTAAGATTAGATTTCCTATTTTGACTAAGTCTTTCTATCCTTATCTTATCTTCTCTCCTACAGCTACTGAACTTCTTCTTGCAGTTTCCTTCTTGGATTAGAACTTGCCTTATGGCATATCCTTCCTCCCCAAGACTTCTCTTTGGCGTGGTCATCTTGCTGAAGTAAACCTACCATGGCGTCCTGCTGCTGCTGGAGTTCTTCACGCCGTCAATCTCCTTCTCCTGCTCGAATTGCTTCATGTGTGTCCTGCAAATGCTGTTCTTCTTCTTGGCTTGGATTTCTGCAATCAATTAGGACTGAGTCAGAACCTGGCCGTGCTTCACTGCATGCTGTGTGCAGGCTTGTTGCACACGCATTCTGGCCTGTTTCTGCATCTCTTGCTGCCTGGCACCTTGCGCGCATTCTCTCACGCTCTCTTTGCCTCCTAAGGTCCTCAACAATTCAACAGTGGGTGGGATGAACTTCCAAGAGCGACTAGAACATCCCCACGTGTGCTGTAGAGGTTCAGGGCCTGTTGGCCAGTGCGCAGGATGAACTTCTGGGAGCAACCAAAATGTTCCCACAGGCACGGTAGAAGCGTTGGGTGCATTTGGCCGTGCACAAGATGAGCTTCTGGTAGTGGCAAGAACATGACCAGTGGTGTAGCAGAGGCTTCAGGTGCATTGGGCAGTGCATGGAACAAACATCAAGGGGCAACCGCAAAATCTCCACAGGGCTCACAGATGTGTCGGATGCATTTGGTAGTGCTTGGGATCAACTTCCGTGAGTGACCAGAACATACTAGTGAGTGCGGCAGCAGTGTCGGACGCATTCACCAGTGCAAGGGATGAACATCCAGGAACAACCAGAACACCCCTGCGAGTGTGGCAAAGGCGCTGGGTGCATTTCGGCAGTGCATGGGACGAACTTCTGGGAGCGACCAAAACATCCCCATGGGTGCAGCAGAGACGTCAGGTGTGTTTGGCAGTGTGCAGGATGAACTTCCGGGAGCAACCAGAACATCCCCGTGGGTGTGGCAGAGGCTTTGAGCATATTGGGTAGTGTGTGGGACAAACTTTCCGGGAGCAACCATAACATCCCAGCAGGTGCAGCAGCGGCATCGGTGGCATTTGGCAGCATGTGGAACAAGCATCCCAGGCAGGCTCGGCAGAGGCATTGTATGTGTTTGGCAGTGCTCAGGATGAACTTCTGGGAGCAATCGGAACATTGCCTTGGGAATGGCAGCAACATTAGACGATGTTCATCCGTGCACGAGATGAACATCTGGGTGAGACCAGAAGATCCCCTACAGGCACGGCAGATGCTTTAGGAGCGTTGGGCAGTCCGCGGGATGAACCTCCGAGAGCAACTGTAACATCCCTGCAGGCACAACAGAGGTGCCGGGTGTGTTTGGCAGTGTTCAGCAGTCCTGGTCCTACAAGGATTAGGCAAGAGGAAGTGCAGCTGCTGTAAAATACAAGATAAGGTAGGAATTCTAGTCTAAGTAGAAATTCAAGAAAGACCAAGAATCCTAGTAGAATTAGAAAATATTTGGATAAGGCCTATCTTGATAATGTTTTAGTAGACTTAGAAAAGCTTGTCACTTAGGAAAACATATCCTAAGTGGATAAGGAACCTAAGTACTAGTTAAATTAGGATAAGGCTGTCTTAGGACTATAAATACAACCCATTATTTGTGAGGAGGACATAAGCTGCGAATTTTGTTATTTTCTCATTCATTAATCAAGAATCAAAGGTAAGTATTCTTGCTCACATTCTTGTTTATATTTTCGTCTAGATAACTTGGGCTTAAGTTAAGGTTAAGAGTTGTCTTCCTTGCTTGAGAGCTAAGGTTGAAGTTAAGAGTTGTCTTCTTCAACCAAGGAAGTTGTGATAGCTTTAAGAGTTGTCTTTCCTATCCAACATATCTTTATATATATTAGTTAGCCCAAAGGACAGCTTAGGGGATATAAAATAAGAAAAGAACTCAAGAATCAAACGGGACAGCAAGTTAGGAAGGATTACAGTAGGTGTGCTGGTGTAGAAAAGTTGGGGAAAAAATGGGACCCCAAAAATTGGTGCACTCGTTGAGAAATCAGCACAACCACCAGTTGAAAAGAAGCACAATCACCCTACAAATTAGTGCTCTAGTTAAGACAGCAGCACAGACACCAGTCAATTGAAAGGCATCAAGGTTACCATGACATCTAGGCAGCATTCACCCTCACCACAACAGCGAACTAAGGAGGACTTTGGAAGAATTCTGACCTTAGAGAGGAACCGACGCTTACTCAACGACCAGGTAAGTGATATAAAACAGCAGCTATCATCCATCATCCATTCCCTGGAGCAGTTGAAGAGGGATACACCCCAAGTGGCAGGGAAGGCAAAGCCACACCAAGCAAAGAAGGAGCAGCATACTGCCACAGCAACCTAGAAGGCTGCATTCGGAGATCTCACAACACCATGAGCACGAGGAAGATTCTGACCATGAGCAGCTTCCCTCTCAAGAAATGGGGGAAAGTGCACATGAGTCTAGGGTGCATAAGGGAGGTGCCACCGAATTTGCACCAGCCCCATGACCCCTATGATGAATACAGCGACGATGAGGTCTTGGATCGAAGGCCAGCAGTATGGCAGCCAAGGAGAATGCAGAGTGTCATGAGGCAGAAATGTTGGCAGACAAATAGGAGAGAGGAATGGCAGCACTACAACAGCCCAAGCCAACCAAAGGTAAAAACAGAATTCCCTACCTTTGAGAAGGGAGATCCAACCGAATGGATCTCCAAAGCTGAATTCTACTTTGAAAAACAAGGTGTAGAGAGGGGTGAAAGGGTTGATTTTGCATCCTATCACCTATGTGGGAGAGCCAACCAATGGTGGCATCAGCTTAAGGCCACCTATGGCAGAGAAGGTAGAAGGATTGGCTGGACAAGGTTCACACAAGAATTGATGGACAGATTTGGCTCCTCCAGCATCACCAATATTTGCTTCGAGTTTGATGGGAATCAAGTCTTTCCTTCATCAAATTCTAAGAGTGCTGCACCAGTTCAGAACTTAGAATTCTCATCTCTGCCTCCTGAGATGCCAATCAGGAGAACAAGCAAAGACGTTTCATCACCAACAATTCCAGTTGATGATAGCGAAGGAAAAAAATTGCACACAGAAGATGCGTATGCACGTCCAAGTGAAGGCGACACTAAGGACACAAGTGCTCCAGGACAGAACTTGGTGTGTCCAAATGCCAAGATAAAGATGCAGATGTCTTGTGAAGAGTCAAACAATGCATCTGCCAGACGTCCTGATTCATCTGTTCATGTTCATGCTGCTACTTTTACATCTCTACCATATCAGTTGCAGAACAATGACTTAAGAGCTCCAATAGTTTCCACTGGACTGCCATCTACATCTTCATTAGAACTGACCAGGATGGAGAGACAGCAAATTGAATTGGATGCAGGATTAAATAGGTCTTCGAATGGATTGCAAGAACACTCCAATGCTTCTACAAATTATCCACCAGAAAATACTCCAACAAGGACTGTGCAGGACCAATCTGCCTTGTTGGCTAAACCTGGATTAGAAGACAAAGTTTCTAATCATAATCCTGTCCAGATCGAAGGACTTGCTGATCTTTCACAGACAGATTCACAAGCTGCAAGAGATCAGACCTTTAGACCATTCATTGTTCAAACTGCAGCAGAAAATATGCATAGCATGCAGCAAGTTTTCGCAAGGCACAAATATTGATCAAACACCATCATCTGCACCTGTTTTAGACCCTCAATTCCCTGGACAGAATGAGGATTATTTGGGTTGCAGCTTGAACACTGAAGATCCAGACATTCCATGCAAATAGGTCAGGTGTTTTGGACAGCAACCCCATTGCCAGCACAAATGCTCAAAGTCGCATGGATAGTGAGGAGGAAGCTGAGGCAGTACACTCCCCAGATCATGCGGAAGAAGGTGAAATCAACTTGCTTGCAGTAGGGGCAACCACCAAGCCTACTGCAATGAGGCTGTTCACAACCAAAAACAACAAGAATATTTTGGTGTTGATTGATAGTGGAGCCCCCCATAACTTCATCAACACAAAACTGGTCAAAACACTCCAGCTATGTCCGAAAAGGATTGCACCCTTTGAGGTAAGAGTGGCAAGCGGACAGAAGCTCAAGTGTGTGCAAGTTATCAAGGCAATAGCTATTCAGATTCAAGGAGTCAAGATAGAGGCAGAACTACATGTGTTAGCCTTGGCAGGCCTTGATGTGGTTTTAGGCAACGCTTGGCTTAAAACCATAGGCAAGATAATGTTCGACTACGAATCCATGGCCATGCACTTCCAATGGAAGGGAAAGGAACTACACATGGGAGGCATCCACCACCAATGCAGCGTATCATTGTGAGGTAAGTACCCTTGAACGACTAACAGAAAGAGGGCACAATGCTTTGCGGTTCTCTTGGCCACAAAAGAAGAAAACACAGCCGAACATACACATGAAGACATACCAATAGGAGTAAGGAACCTACTAGAGCAGTTCGAAGATGTCTTAGGAGAGCTATAAGGGCTACCACCCTCAAGACATTACAACCATGCCATCCCATTAATCGATGAGACCAAGGTGATTAATGTAGCACCTTACCGATATGTACACTTCCAAAAGAACAAGATCGAAAGACAAGTGGAAGAGATGCTACAACAAGGTATTATCCAACCTAGCACTCACTTTTTCTTCTCCTATTCTACTTGTTAGAAAGAAAGACAAAACTTGGAGGTTTTTCACCGATTACTGGGCACTCAACCCAAGCGACTGTCAAGGATCGTTTTCTCGATTCCAACAATCGATGATATGCTGGATGAGTTACATGGAATAAAGTTGTTTACCAAGTTGGATCTCAAGGCGGATATCATCAAATACGCATGAAAGAAGAGGACATGCAGAAGACAGCATTTTGGACTCATAGTGGACACTACGAGTACCTAGTCATGCCCTTTGGATTATGCAACGCACCCTCCACCTTTCAAGCAGCCATGAATGACATCTTCAAACCTTATTTGTGCAGGTTTGTCTTAGTCTTCTTTGATGACATTTTGGTCTATTCCAGGAACCACGATGATCACATAGAACACTTAGCAAAAGTGCTAGAAGTGTTAAGAAGAAATCATTTCGTCATCAAGCCATCCAAGTGCACATTCATGCAAGAGAAGCTTGAATACCTTGGTCACATCATATCTGAAGAAGGAGTGAAGGTAGACCAACGAAAAATAGGAGCCATGCAAACATGGCCAATTCCTAAGAATGTCACAGAACTTAGAGGATTTCTAGGTTTGACAGGCTATTACCACCGATTTGTTTGGAAATATGGTGCCATAGCAAAACCACTGACAGATTTGCTGAAGAAGGATGGATTCCTATGGATAGAGAAGAGTGAAGACACATTCAAGTTGTTGAAGCAAGCTATGTGTGAGACGCCAGTGTTAGCACTACCCGACTTCAACCAAACCTTCGAGCTTCACACTGACACATGTCAAGATGGAATAGGTGCTGTCCTGAGTCAAGCGAGAGACCTATTGCATACATGAGCAGAGTCTTAGGGCCCATGAAGAAGGAATGCTCAGTATACATTAAGGAGATGTTGGCCATCATCCATGCAGTCAAGGTATGGCGACTTTACCTTCTTGGGTAGGAAGTTCCTGATCATTACAGATCAACAACCATTGAGAAGCCTCATGGAGCAGAAAATTACCACACCGGAGCAGCAAAAGTTCCTTGTTAAGTTGCTGGGATACGAGTGTGAAATAATCTACAAACTTGGCAAGGAAAACAAGGTGGCAGATGCATTGTCCAGAAGCAATGGAGGTCAAGCATTATGGACAGTATGTGAGCCTAATGACGCATGCCTTACTGCCATTAGCAGAGCGAAGTGGAATGTATGGACAGAAATCAAAGAGGCAATGGAGATTGATCCTCAAAGACAAGAGCATGCCAAGAAGATCAAGAATTTTGACCCTAAGGTTAGTAAATTCACCCTAAAGAATGGATATATTTAGCACAACCAGCAGGTGTATGTACCAAACATACCAGGACTGAGAGGAAAGATATTGAATCACTTCCAAACCTCACGGGAAGGAGGACATTACATGCGGATCAAGCCATACTTTTGGTCGGAAGGATTCAAGGCAAAAGGTAAGAAGAAAAACAGCAGTTGTGACATTTGCCCATGGATAAAACCAGAAGATGGCAAGACCAAGGGATTGCTACAACCTTTGCCATTACCTATACAAGTTTAGGGAAGACAATAAATACATCCAGCAGCAGTTTTCCATATTTCACCTTGAGGACAAGGTGAGTCTTCAAGAAAGGGGGATTGTTGAGAACCTAAGTATGCAGGAAAGGCAATGGGTAGAAAATGGGGCAGCAAAGGAGAGCATGGGCCAGAAAATGTGCACAACAAGCCTGGCAACAGCAAGTGTGCAGTCCGACAGTGAGGCCTAGGCGTTCCTAATCAATGAAGGACATTCATGCCAACAAGAGTTCCAGCAGAAGAAGGATATTTGCATCAAGAAGAACTCCAGCAGTAGTAAGACATTTATGCCAAGCAGAGTTCTAGTAGCAGTAGGACATCCATGCCAAGCAGAGTTCCAGCAGCAGCAGGACATCCATGCCAAGAAGAGTTCTATCAGTTGTAGGACACTCATGATGAGTTCCAGTAGCAATAGGATAGTCACGACAAGAAGAATTCTAAGGGCAGAAAGATATGCATTCAGAGTCCTGGTCCTACAAAGATTAGGTAAGAGGAAGTGTAGCTGCTGTTAAATACAAGATAAGGTAGGAATTCTAGTCTAAGTAGAAATTCAAGAAAGACCAAGAATCCTAGTAGAATTGGGAAACATTTGGATAAGATCTATCTTGATAATGTTTTAGTTGACTTAGAAAAACTTGTTGACTTTGAAAAACATATACTAAGTGGATAAGGAACCTAAGTACTAGTTAAATTAGAATAAGGCTGTCTTAGGACTATAAATACAGCCCATTATTTGTGAGGAGGACATAAGCTACGAATTTTGTTATTTTCTCATTCATTAATCAAGAATCAAAGGTAAGCATTCTTGCTCACATTCTTGTTTATATTTTCGGTTATCTTTTAAAAGTTGTCTTGAGATAACTTGGGCTTAAGTTAAGGTTAAGAGTTGTCTTCCTTGCTTAAGAGCTAAGGTTGAAGTTAAGAGTTGTCTTCTTCAACCAAGGCAAGTTGTGATAGGTTTAAGAGTTGTCTTGCCTATCCAACATATCTTTATATATATTAGTTAACCCGAAGGACAGCTTAGGGGATATAAAATAAGAAAGAACTCAAGAATCAAATGGGACAGCAAGTTAGGAAGGATTACAATAGACATGCTGACCCCTAAGGTGTATAAAAGTTGGAAAAAAAATAGAGACCCCAACAATTCGACAGTGCTCGGGACGAACATCCAGATTCAACCGGAACATCCCTTCGGCATGGCAGAGGCTTCAGGCATAGCAGGGGCATCGAGCATATTAGGCGATGACCGAGATGAACTTTCGGGAGCGACCAGAACATTTTGGTAGGTGCAGTAGAGATGTTGGGTGCGTTGGGCAATGCATGGGACGAACTTCCAAGAGTGACTGGAACATCCCTATGATCCTGGATGTGGCATCGGTGCATATGGCAGTGTGTGGAACGAACTTCTAGGACTGACCGAAAACATCACCGCAGGCATGGCAGAGGCGTTGGCCACGTTCAGCAGTGCGGGGGATGAACTTCTGTTATCAACCAGAACATCCCCACCGGCATGACAGAGGCATCGGATGTGTTAGGCAGTGCACGGGATGAACTTCCAGGAGTGACCAGAACATCCTCACAGGTACGGCAGAGGCATCAGGTACATTTTTCAGTGTGCAGGAAAACTTTCGGGAGCAACTAGAAGATCTTGTTGGGTGCAGTGGCAGCATCAGGCGCATTCAATAGTGCAAGGGACGAACTTCCTAGAGAGATCCGAACATCCCTGCAGGCATGGTGGTAGTGTCAGATATGTTCAACAGTTCATGGGACGAACTTTGGGAGCAGTCAGAAGATAGCTGCGGGTGTGGCAGTGGCATCGGGCACATTCATGTTAGGGTCCCAATTTTTTTCCCCAACTTTTCTACACCTTAGGGGTCAGCACGCCTATTGGAATCCTTCCTAACTTGCTGTCCCGTTTGATTCTTGAGTTCTTTTCTTATATTTATGTCCCCTAAGCTGTCCTTCAGGTTAACTAATATATATAAGGATATGTTGGATAGGCAAGAGAACTCTTAAACCTATCACAACTTGCCTTGGTTGAAGAAGACAACTCTTAACTTCAACCTTAGCTCTTAAGCAAGGAAGACAACTTTTAACCTTGTCTTAAGCCCAAGTTATCTCAAGAAAACTCTTAAAAGATAACCAAAAATATAAACAAGAAAGTAAGCAAGAATGCTTACCTTTGATTCTTGATTAATGAGTGAGAAAATAAACAAAATATAAACAAGAAAGGTTGTTGATCTGTAATGATCCTTGACAGTTGCTTGGTTGAGTGCCCAATAATCGGTGCAAAACCTCCAAGTTTCGTCTTTCTTTCTAACAAGTAGAACAGGAGAAGAAAAAGGTGAGGTGCTAGGTAGGATAATACCTTGCTGTAGCATCTCTTCCACTTGTCTTTCGATCTCGTTCTTTTGGAAGTGTGCATACCGGTAAGGTGCTACATTAATCGCCTTGGTTTCATCGATTAATGGGATGGCATGGTCGTAATGTCTTAAGGGTGGTAGTCCTTGTGGCTCTCCTAAGACATCTCCAAATTGCTCTAGTAGGTTCCTTACTCCTATTGGTATGTCTTCGTGTGTATGATGTTCGGCTGTGTTTTCCTCTTTTGTGGCCAAGAGAACCGCAAAACATTGTGCCCTTTTTCTGTATAGTCATTCAAGGGTACTTACCTCACAATGATGTGCTGCATTGGTGGTGGATGCCTCCCACGTGCAGTCCCTTCCCTTCCATTGGAAGTGCATGGCCATGGATTCATAGTTGAACATTATCTTGCCTATGGTTTTAAGCCAAGCATTGCCTAAAACCACATCAAGACCTGCCAGGGCTAACACATGCAGTTCCGCCTCTATTTTGACTCCTTGAATCTGCATTGCTACTGCCTGGATACTTGTGCGCACTTGAGCTTCTGTCTGCTTGCCACTCTTACCTCAAAGGGTGCAATCTTTTTCAGACATAGCTGAAGTGTTTTGACCAATTTTGTGTTGATGAAAGTTATGAGTAGCTCCACTATCTATCAACACTAAAACATTTTTCCGTTAATGGTTGCGAATAACCTCATGGCAGTAGGCTTGGTGGTTGCCCCTACCGCATGAAATTGATTTTACAAGGTGGTTTCCTTCCTAATCGATTTTTCCCTTAAGCCATGCTAATGGTTTTATTCCGCTCTTTATAGAACATTCCAATTCTTCTTTTTTACAACATCTCTTTTTCCCCTACCTTTCTCTCCATCTCCTCTCCCTGCATCCTCTTCTCTTCTCGTAT
>BNST01001447.1:0-13204 GCA_019650275.1 Xylocarpus granatum | reverse complement strand
CGAAGGACAACTTAAGGGATATAAAATAAGAAAAGAACTCAAGAATCAAATGGGACAGCAAGTTAGGAAGGATTCCAGTAGGCGTCCTGACCCCGAAGTTGTAGAAAAGTTGGGGAAAAAAATTGAGACCCCAACAATTTGGCAGTGCATGGGACAAACTTCTGGGAGTGACTGAAACATCCCTGCAGGCCCGGTAGCAGAGTCAGGCACATTGGGCAATGTGCGGGACAAACTTGCAGGAGCAACTGGAACTTCCCCATGGCTGCGGTAGAGGCTTCGGGCACTTTGGTCAGTGCACAGAATGAACTTCTGGTAGCAACTAGAACATCCTCTTGGGTGCGGCAGAGGCGTCGGACGTGTTCACCAGTGCAAGGGAAAAACTTTCGGGAGCAACTGGAACATCCCTGTGGGCATAGCAGAGGTGTGGGGTGCTTTAGGTAGTGCGTGGGACGAACTTCTGGGACTGACCAAAACATTCCCGGGGAAACAGCGGCATAAGACACGTTCAGCTGTGCGCTGGACGAACTTCCTGGAGTGGCCAGAACATCCCCACGGGAGTAAAAGAGGCATGGGGCACATTGTACAGTGCGGGAAACAAACTTCCATGAATGACTGGAACATCACTGCAGCTGCGGCGGAGGCATTGGACGCGTTGGGAAGTGTGCGGGATGAACTTCCAGGAGTGACCGGAACATCCCCTAGGCATGGTAGAGGGGTTGGGCGCATTCAGCAGTCTACAAAATGAACTTCGTGGAGCGATTGGAAAAATCCGCGGGCATGGCAGGAGCGTCAGGCGCATTTGTGTTGAGTACCTTAGAAGGCAAAGGGAGCATGAGAGAATGCGCGCAAGGCGCCAGGCAGCAAGAGAGGCAGCAGCAGGAAACGCATGATGAATTCCTATAACAATAGGATAGTTGCGACAAGAAGAATTCTAAGGGCAGAAGGATAATTATTGAGAATCCTAGCTCTAGAAGGATAAGTCAAGATGAAGTCCAGCTGCTGTAGAAAACAAGATAAAGTAGGAATTCTAGTCTAAGTAGGAATTCAAGAAAGACCAAGAATCCTAGTAGGATTAGGACACAAAGGATATGGTCTATCTTGATAATGTTTTATTTGACTTAGAAAAGCTTGTTGACTTAGGAAAACATATCCTAAGTGGATAAGGAACCTAAGTACTAGTTAAATTAGGATAAGGCTGTCTTAGGACTATAAATACAGCCCATTATTTGTGAGAAGCTCATAAGCTACGAATTTTGTTATTTTCTCATTCATTAATCAAGAATCAAAGGTAAGCATTCTTGCTTCTATTCTTGTTTATATTTCGGTTATCTTTTAAGAGTTGTCTTGAGATAACTTGGGCTTAAGTCAAGGTTAAGAGTTGTCTTCCTTGCTTAAGAGCTAAGGTTGAAGTTAAGAGTTGTCTTCTTCAACCAAGGCAAGTTGTGATAGGTTTAAGAGTTGTCTTGCCTATCCAACATATCTTTATATATATTAGTTAACCCGAAGGACAGCTTAGGGGATATAAAATAAGAAAAGAACTCAAGAATCAAACGGGACAGCAAGTTAGGAAGGATTCCAGTAGGCGTGCTGACCCCTAAGGTGTAGAAAAGTTGGGGAAAAAATCGGGACCCCAACAATTTGGCAGTGTACGGGACGAGCTTGCATGAGCGACAAGAACATCCCCACTGGCACAGTAGAGGCATCGAACGTGTTGGGCAGTGTGTGGGATGAACTTCCAGGAGTGGCTGGAGCATTCCTGTGGGCGCAGCAGAGGCATTGGACACATTTGGCAGTACATGCGGCGAACTTCGGGGAGCGACCAGAGTGTCCCCGAGAGTGTGGCAGCGGCATCGGGTGAATCTGGCAGCATGTGGGACAAACTTCTGGTAGTTCATCCCATGCACTGCCGAACATATTCGATGCTGTTGCTGTGCCCAAGAGGATTTTCTGACCGCTACCAAAATTTCATCCCGCTCACTGCTGAGCACTCCTGTAGCCTCTGCTGCACCCGCAGAGGATGTTCTAGTTGCTCCCGGAAGTTTGTCTCTACTACTGCCGAATGCGTCCAACACCTCTGCCAAGCCCGCGGGTATTTTCCAGTCGCTCCCGGAAGTTCATCCCGCACAATGTCGAACGCACCCAACACCACTGCTGAGTACGTGGGGATGCTCCAGTCACTCCCGGAAGTTCATCCTGTGCATGGATGAACACCCCTGATGCTACTGCCACACCCGTGGAGATGTTCCGGTCACTCCTGGAAATTCGTCCCACACACTGCCAAACATATCCGACACCGTAGCCGGGCCCACGGGGATGTTGTGGACACTCCAGGAAGCTTGTCCTGCACACTGCCAAACTGTTGAGGACCTTAGGAGGCAAAGGGAGCATGAGCGAATGAGTTCGAGGCCCCAAGCAGCAAGAGAGACAGAAACAGGCCAGAATGTGTGCACAACAAGCCTGCACGCAGCAAGCAGTGAAGCACGGCCAGGTTCTGACTCAGTCCTAATTGCTTGCAGAAGTCCAAGCCAAGAAGAAGACCAGCATTGGAAGGACACGCATGAAGCAATCCTAGCAGGAGAAAGGAGATTGACGGCATGAAGAACTCCAGCAGCAGCAGGACGTCATGGCAGGTTTGACTTCAGCAAGATGTTACATCAAGGAGGAATCTTGGAATGGAAGGACACCATAATGGAAGTCCTAATCATAGAAGGAAATGGCAAGATGAAGGTCAGCAGCTGTAGGAGAGGAGATAAGATAAGGACAGAAAGATTTAGTCAAAGTAAGAATTCTAGTCTAAGTAGGAATTCAAGAAAGACCAAGAATCTTAGTAGGTTAGGAAACAGTGGGATAAGGTCTATCTTGATAATGTTTTAGATGACTTAGAAAACCTAGTTGACTTAGGAAAATATATCCAGATTGAAGGACTTGCTGATCTTTCACGGACAGCGTCACAAGCTGCAAGAGATCAGACCTTCAGACCATTCATTGTTCAAACTGCAGTGGAAAATATGCATAGCAAGCAGCAAGCTTTACAAGGCACAAATATGGATCAAATGCCATCATCTGCATCTGTTTTAGATTTTCAATTCCCTGGACAGAATGATGATTATCCGTGTTACAGCTTGAACACTGAAGATCTAGACATTCCATGCAACGTTAAAGATTTCTCTAGCACTCAAAAAATTAGCAAAGGGGATCCAGTAGTGATGCAGGAAGATCAAGAAAGCCGCATGGACAGCAAGGAGGAAGCAGAGGCAGTACACTCCCCGGATCATGCAGAAGAAGGCGAAATCAACTTGCATGCAGTAGGGGCAACCACCAAGCCTACTGCAATGAGGCTGTTCCCAACCATAAACGACAAGAATATTTTGGTGTTGATTGATAGTGGAGCCACCCATAACTTCATCAACACAAAACAGGTCAAAACACTCCAGCTATGTCTGAAAAGGATTGCACCCTTTGAGGTAAGAGTGGCAAGCGGACAGAAGCTCAAGTGCATGCAAGTTATCAAGGCAGCAGCAATGCAGATTCAAGGAGTCAAAATAGAAGTGGAACTGCATGTGTTAGCCTTGGCAGGCCTTGATGTGGTTTTAAGCAATGCGTGGCTTAAAACCATAGGCAAGATAATGTTCGACTACAAATCCATGGCCATGTGCTTCCAATGGAAGGGAAGGGACTGCACGTGGGAGGCATGCACCACCAATACAATGCATCATTGTAAGGTAAGTACCCTTGAATGACTATACAGAAAAAGGGAACAATGTTTTGCAGTTCTCTTGGCCACAAAGGAGGAAAACATGGCCGAAACATCATGAAGGACAGAACACGCATGAAGACATACCATTGACAGTAAGGAACCTATTGGAGCAGTTTGGAGATGTCTTAGGAGAGCCACAAGGGATACCACCCTCAAGACATTATGACCATGCCATCCCATTAATCAATGAAACCAAGGCGATTAATGTAGCACCTTACCAGTACGCGCACTGCCAAAAGAACAAGATCAAAAGACAAGTGGAAGAGATGCTAAAGCAAGGTATTATCGACCTAGCACTTCCCCTTTTTCTTCTCCCATTCTACTTGTTAGAAAGAAAGACGAAACTTGGAGGTTTTGCACTGATTATTGGGCACTCAACCAAACAACTGTCAAGGATCATTTTTCGATCCCAACAATTGATGATATGCTGGATGAGTTACATGGAACAAAGCTGTTCACCAAGCTGGATCTCAAGGCCAGATATCATCAAATATGCATGAAAGAAGAGAACGTGCAGAAGACAGCATTTCGAACTCATAGTGGACACTACGAGTACCTAGTCATGCCCTTTGGACTATGCAATGCACCCTTCACCTTTCAAGCAGCTATGAATGACATCTTCAAAGCCTTATTTGTGCAGGTTTGTCTTAGTTTTCTTTGATGACATTTTGGTCTATTCCAAGAACCATGATGATCACATAGAACACTTAGCAAAAGTGCTTGAGGTGTTAAGAAGAAATCACTTCGTTATCAAGGCATCCAAGTGCACGTTCATGCAAGAGGAGCTTGAATACCTCGCTCACATCATATCTAGAGATGGAGTGAAGGTAGACCAATGGAAAATAGGAGCCATGCAAACATGGCCAACTCCTAAGAATGTCACAGAACTTAGAGGATTTCTAGGCTTGACAGGCTACTATCGCCGATTTGTTCGAAAATACGGCGCCATAGCAAAACCATTAATGGATTTTCTGAAGAAGGATGGACTCCTATGGACAGAGAAGAGTGAAGACACATTCAAGTTGTTGAAGCAAGCGCTATGTGTGAGACCCCAGTGTTAGCACTGCCCGACTTCAACCAAACCTTCGAGCTTCACACCGACGCATGTCAAGATGGAATAGGTGCTGTCCTGAGTCAAGCTGGAAGACCTATTGCATACATGAGCAGAGTCATAGGGCCCATGAAGAAGGAATGGTCAGTATACGCCAAGGAGATGTTGGCCATCATCCATGCAGTCAAGGTATGGCGACCTTACCTTCTTGGGAGGAAATTCCTATCATGACAGATCAACAACCCTTGAGAAGCCTCATGGAGCAGAAAATTACCACCCTGGAGCAGCAAAAGTTCCTTGTCAAGTTACTGGGTTATGAGTATGAAAAAATATACAAACCAGGCAAGGAAATCAAGGTGGCAGACGCATTGTCCAGAAGCAATGGAGGTCAAGCATTGTGGACAGCATGTGAGCCTAATGACGCATGCCTCACTGCCATCAGTGGAACGAGTGGAATGTATGGACAGAAATCAAGGAGGCAATAGAGATTGACCCTCAAAGCCAAGAGCTCATGGAGAAGATCAAGAATTTGATCCTAAGGTTAGTAAATTCACCCTTAAGAACAGATATATTTGGCACAACCAGCAGGTGTATGTACCAAACATATCGGGACTAAGAGGAAAGATCTTGAATCACTTCCATAACTCACGGGAAGGAGGACATTCAGGATGGTTCCGTACTTACATGCGGATCAAGCTATTCTTTTGGCTGGAAGGATTCGAGGCAGAAGACAAGAAGAAAGACATCAATTGTGACATTTGCCAATGGATAAAACCAGAAGATGGCAAGACCAAAGGATTGCTACAACCTTTGCCATTACCCATACAAGTTTGGGAAGACCATAATGACATCTAGAAGTAACGTTTTCCTAATTTCCACCTTGAGGACAAGGTGAGTCTCCAAGAAAGGGGGATTGTTGAGGACCTTAGGAGGCAAAGGGAGCATGAGCGAATGCGCGCAAGGCCCCAAGCAGCAAGAGAGGCAGAAACAGGCCAGAATGTGCACGCAACAAGCCTGCACGCAGCAGGCAGTGAAGCACGGCCAGGTTTTGACTCAGTACTAATTGATTGCGGAAATCCAAGCCAAGAAGAAGACCAGCATTGGCAGGACACGCATGAAGCAATCTGAGCAGCAGAAGGAGATTGACAGAATGAAGAGCTCCAGCAGCAGCAGGACGTCATGGTAGGTTTGACTTCAGCAAGATGTTCACGTCAAGAAGGAATCTTGGAATGGAAGGACACGCCATAATGGAAGTTCTAATCCAAGAAGGAAATGGCAAGAAGATGTTCAGCAGCTGTAGGAGAGGAGATAAGATAAGGATAGAAAGACTTAGTCAAAGTAGGAATTCTAGTCTAAGTAGGAATTCAAGAAAGACCAAGAATCCTAGTAGGATTAGGAAACAATGGGATAAGGTCTATCTTAATAATGTTTTAGATGACTTAGAAAAGCTTGTTGACTTAGGAAAACATATCCTAAGTGGATAAGGAACCTTAGTACTAGTTGAATTGGGATAAGGCTGTCTTAGGTCTATAAATACAGCCCATTATTTGTGAGAGGACATATGCTCCGAATTTTGTATTTTTCTCATTCATTAATCAAGAATCAAAGTTAGCATTCTTGTTTCCATTCTTGTTTATATTTCAGTTATCTTTTAAGAGTTGTCTTGAGATAACTTGGGCTTAAGACAAGGTTAAGAGTTGTCTTCCTTGCTTAAGAGCTTAGGTTGAAGTCAAGAGTTGTCTTCTTCAACCAAGGCAAGTTGTGATAGGTTTAAGAGTTGTCTTGCTTATCCAACATATCCTTTTATATATTAGTTAACCCAAAGGACAGCTTAGGGGACATAAATATAAGAAAAGAACTCAAGAATCAAATGGGACAGCAAGTTAGGAAGGTTTTTAGTAGGCGTGCTGACCCCTAAGGTGTAGAAAAGTTGGGGAAAAAAATCGGGACCCTAACACGAACGCACCTGACAGAACTACCGTGCCTGCAGGAATGTTTTGGTTGCTCCCCAGAAGTTAGTCCCATTTACTGCCAAACATGCCCGACACCTCTGCCGTGCCTGCAGGGATGTTCTGGTCGCTCCCAGATGGTCGTCTCATGCACTGCCCAACACATCCGAAGCCTCTGCCACACCTGTTCGGGGATGTTCACTCTGTGCACTGCCAAATGTGTTCAATGCCGCTGCCATGCCCGTGAGAATGTTCTGGTCGCTCACGGATGTTCGTCCAGTGAACTGCAAAATGCACCTGACTCCTCTGCTGTACCTGCGGGGATGTTCCAGTCTCTCCTGGAAGCTCATCCCATGCACTGCCCAATGCGCACGAAGCCTCTCCCATGCCTGTGGGGATGTTTCGGTAACTCCTGGAAGTTTGTCCCATACACTGCCAAATGTGTCTGACTCCACTGCTGCTCCTGCAGGGATGTTCCAGTCGCTCCCAGAAATTCCTCCCGAGCACTGCCGAATGCATCGAATGCCTCTGATGAGCCCACGGGGATATTTCAGTTGCCCCCCGGAAGTTCGTCTGTGTACTGCCAAACAAGCCCAATGCCACTGCCGCACCTGCAGGGATTTCCGGTTGCTCCTGGAAGTTCGTCATGCACACTGCCAAATGTGCCCGATGCCTCTACTGCACCTGCAGGGATGTACCGGCTGCTCACGGAAGTTTGTACTGCACAATGCCGAACGTGCCCGATGCCTTTGCCCCACGTGCAGGGATATTCCGGTTGCTCCCAAAAATTTATCCCAAGCACTGGCCAACATATCTGACACTTCTGCCTAGCCTGCATTGATTTTTTGGTCACTTCCTAAAGTTCATCCCGCATACTGCTGAATGCGCCTGAAGCCTCTGCTGTGCTCGTGGGGATGTTCTGGTCGCTCCCTAAAGTTCATCCTGAGCACTGAGAAATGCGTCAAATGCCTCTGCTGTACCCGGTGGGATGCTTTGGTCGCTTCCAGAAGTTCGTCCCACACACTGCCCAATGCACCCTGAAGCCTCTGCTGTGGCCGCGGAGATGTTTTGGTCGCTCCTGGAAGTTATGTCCCTTGCCCACAGGGATGTTCTGGTCACTCCCAGAAGTTCAACCCCGTGCATGGCCAAACGCGCCTGACACCTTTGCCACGCCCACAGAGATGTTCCGGTTGCTCCTGCACAGTTCATCCCACGCACTGCCCAACGCATCCAAAGCCTCTGCCATGCCCGTGGGATGTTCCAGTCGCTCCCGGAAGTTCATCCCTGCACTGTAGAGTGTCTTCGACTCCACTGCTGGGCCCACGGTGATGTTAAAGTCACTCCCTGAAGTTCATCCCAAGCACTGCCAAACGTTTCCAATGCCTCTGCTGCACCTGCAGGGTTGTTCTAGTTGCTTCCGGAAGTTCGTCCCACGCACAGCCAAACGCGACCGACACATCTACTGCACTTGCGGGAATGTTCCAGTCACTCCCGAAAGTTCATCCTGCACGCTGCCCGACTTACCTGAAGCCTCTAGCCCTACCCATAGGGGTGTTCTAGTCACTCTCAGAAGTTCAATCCGTGGACTGCCCAATGGGTCCAAAGCCACGGAAGTGCTCACGGGGATGTTCCGGTCGCTCCTGGAAGTTCGTCTCGCAAAAATGCCGAATGTGTCCGATGCTGCCACAGCGCCCATGGGGATCTTCTGGTCTCTCTCAGAAATTTGTCCCGTGAACTGCCGAATGGGCTCGATGCCTCTACCATGGCCATGGGCTGTTTGCTCCCAGAAGTTTGTCCCACACGCTGCCAAATGTGTCCGATGCTGCTGCAACACACGCGGTGATGTTCTGGTCGCTCCTCGAAGTTCATCTCGCACACTGTCCAAAGTACCGAAAGCCTTTGCTGTGCCCCAGGGGATATTCTGGTTGATCCCAGAAGTTCATCTCATGCACTTCCTAAATGCGCCAAAGCCTCTGCCGTGCCTGCAAGGATGTTCCGGTCGCTCCCAGAAGTTCATCCTGCTCACTGCCCCAGCAAGCATGTTGGGGTTGCTCCTGGAAGTTCACCCTGTACACTGCCGAATGCGTCCAACGCCTCTTCCACGTCCGCAGGGATGTTCTGGTCGCTCCTTGAAGTTCATCCTAAGCACTACCAAATGCGCCCAATGCCACTGTCGCGCCTGTGGGGATTTTCCGGTCCTACCCGGAAGTTTGCCCCGTGCACTGCCCAACGCACCTGAAGCCTCTACTGCAACCGCGGGGATGTTCTGGCTGCTTCCAAAAGTTCAATCTGTGCACTGCCAAATGTGCACAATGCTGCTGCTGTGCCAGCGGGGATGTTCCGGCTGCTTCCAAAAGTACATCCCACGCACTGTCAAACGCACCCAATGCTTCTACTTCGTCCGCGGGGATGTTCCGGTCACTCCCAGAAGTTTGTCTTGCGCACTACTGAATGCACCCGATGCCTCTGCCTTGCCCGCGGGCATGTTCCAGTCACTCCTAGAAGTTCGTTCCATGCACTGGACAACACACCGAAGCCTCTGCCATGCCCACGAGGATGTTTCAGTTGCTCCCGGAAGTTTGACCTGCACACTGCTGAATGCTCACAACACCGCTGCCATGCCAGCAGGGATTTTCTGGTTGCTCCCGGAAGTTCATCCCCACACTGCCGAACGTGCCTGGCGCCTCTGCTGCGCCCACGGGGATGTTTGGGTCGCTCCTAGAAGTTCATCCCACACACTCCCCATTGCGCCCGAAGCATCTTCTGTGCCTGCAGGGATGTTCCGTTTGCTCCTGGACATTCGTCCTGCACCACCCGGGGTTGTTCCGGTCACTCCTGGAAGTTCATACCATGCACCATCCCAATGTGCCCGAAAGCTTCTGCCTTGCCCAAGGATATGTTCCAGTTGTTCCTGGATGTTCATCCCGTGCACTCCAATGTGCCCAAAGCCTCTGCGTGCCTGCAGGGGATGTTCAGTTGCTCCCGAAGTTCATCTGTGCACTGCCCAACATGCTCGAAGCTTTGCTGTGCCCATGGGCATAATCTGGTCGCTCGCCCAAAGTTTGACATGCACACTGCCGAATGCGCCCGATGCTGCTGCCACATCTGCGGGGATGTTCTGGTCGCTCCTGGAAGTTCATCCCGCACACTGCTGAATGCACCCAATCCTCTGCCGTGCCTGCAGGGATGTTCGGTAGCTCCCAGAAGTTCGTCTCACGCACTGCCAAACGCACCCAACGTCTTTGCCATGCTAGCAGGGGATGATCCAGTCACTCCTGGAATTTCATCTTGCACCCTGACAAATGTGCCTGAAGCCTCTGCCATGCCTGCAGGGATGTTCCAGTTGCTCCCGGAAGTTCATCTTGTGCACTGCCCAACATGCTCGAAGCCTCTGCTGCGCCCATGGGCATAATCCGGTCGCTCGCCAAAGTTTGACATGCACACTGCCGATCGCGCCCGATGCTGCTGCCACATCTGCGGGGATGTTCTGGTCACTCTCGGAAGTTCACCCCTCACACTGCTGAATGCACCCAATCCATCTGCTGTGCCTGCAGGGATGCCCCGGAAGCTCCCAGAAGTTCGTCTCACGCACTGCCAAACGCACCCAACATCTTTGCCATGCGAGCAGGGATGATCCAGTCACTCCTGGAATTTCATCTTGCACCCTGACAAATGTGCCTGAAGCCTCTGCCAGTGCCTGCAGGGATGTTCCAGTTGCTCCCGGAAGTTCATCTTGTGCACTGCCCAACATGCTCGAAGCCTCTGCTGCGCCCATGGGCATAATCCGGTCGCTCGCCAAAGTTTGACATGCACACTGCCGAACGCGCCCAATGCTGCTGCCACATCTGCGGGGATGTTCTGGTCACTCTCGGAAGTTCACCCCGCACACTGCTGAATGCACCCAATCCCTCTGCCGTGCCTGCAGGGATGCCCCGGAAGCTCCCAGAAGTTCGTCTCACGCACTGCCGAATGTGCCCGATGCCGCTGCCATGCCTGCAGGGATGTTCCAGTTGCCTTTGGAAGTTCATCTCACACACTGCCAATCGTGTCTGATGCCTCTGGCCCGCCTGTCAGGATGTTCCGGTCACAGCTGGAAGTTTGTCCCACACACTAATGAACACACCCGATGCCTCTCCCATGCCCACAGGGATGTTTTGGTCGCTCTTGGAAGTTCCTCCCACGCACTGCCGAATGTGCCCCACACCTCTACTGCACCAGCGGGGATGTCCCAGTCGCTCCCCCTAGTTCATCCCTCATGCTGCCCAACGTGCCCAAACCTCTGCCGCACCTGCAGGGACGTTCTGGTTGCTCACAGAAGTACGTAACATGCACTGTAGAACTTGCCCAACACCTCAGCGATGCATGCGGGGATGTTTCGGTCGGTCCAGGAAGTTCATTCCGCACAGTGCCAAACACACCCAATGCATCTACCAAGCCCACGGGGGTTTTCAGGTAGCTCCCGAAAGTTCGCCCCATGCACTGCCGAACGTGTCTGATGCTGCTGCCGCACCAGCGGGGATGTTCCAGTTGCTCCCCAAAGTTCATCCTGCACACTGCCGAATGTGCTCGATGCCTCTGCCGTGCCCGATGGGAATGTTTTGGTCACTCCTAGATGTTCATCCCATGTATTGCCCAGCATGACAGAAGCCTCTGCCACATACGCTGGAATGTTCCGGTCCCTCACAAAAGTTCATCCCACGCACTGCCGAACGTGTCCAATGCCGCTGCCGCACCAGATGGGATGTTCCGATCATGCCCAGATGTTTATCCCACACACTGCCCAACGTACCCGAAGCCTCTTCCTCACCCGCAAGGAAGTTTTCGGTACTCCCGAAACTTCATTTTGCACACTGCTGAACGTGTCTGACGTTGCTGCCACGCCCGCAGAGATGTTCAGGTCGCTCCCAGAAGTTCATACCACACTCTGTAGAATGCTCCCAATGCAGATGCCACGCACGCAATGATGTTATGGTCGCTCCTAGAAGTTCATCCCATGCATTGCCTAGCATGTTCAATGCCGCTGCCACGCCTCTGCAGGGATGTTCTGGTCGCTCCTGGAAGTTCATCCCATGCATTGCTCAGCGTGCCGCACGCCCAAAGCCGCTGCCATGGCCACGGGGATGTTTCGGATGTTATGGGAAGTTCATCCCGTGCAATGCCCAATGCTTCCAAAGCCTCTGCTGTATCCTGCGGCGATGTTCGGGTCCTCCCAGAAGTTTGTCCCGCACAGAAAAACTGTTGGGGTCCCATTTTTTTTCCCCAACTTTTCTACACCTTAGGGGTCAGCACGCCTACTGGAATCCTTCCTAACTTGCTGTCCCGTTTGATTCTTGAGTTCTTTTCTTATTTTATATCCCCTAAGCTGTCCCTTCGGTTAACTAATATATATAAAGATATGTTGGATAGGCAAGACATCTCTTAAACCTATCACAACTTGCCTTGGTTGAAGAAGACAACTCTTAACTTCAACCTTAGCTCTTAAGCAAGGAAGACAACTCTTAACCTTAACTTAAGCCCAAGTTATCTCAAGACAACTCTTAAAAGATAACCGAAATATAAACAAGAATAGAAGCAAGAATGCTTACCTTTGATTCTTGATTAATGAATGAGAAAATAACAAAATTCGTAGCTTATGTCCTCCTCACAAATAATGGGCTGTATTTATAGTCCTAAGACAGCCTTATCCTAATTTAACTAGTACTTAGGTTCCTTATCCACTTAGGATATGTTTTCCTAAGTCAACAAGCTTTTCTAAGTCAAATAAAATATTATCAAGATAGACCTTATCCTTTGTGTCCTAATCCTACTAGGATTCTTGGTCTTTCTTGAATTCCTACTTAGACTAGAATTCCTACTTTATCTTGTTTTCTACAGCAGCTGGACTTCCTCTTGGCTTATCCTTCTAGGACTAGGACTCTCAATAAGTATCCTTCTGCCCTTAGAATTCTTCTTATTGCGACTATCCTATTGCTACTGGAATTCATCATGCGTGTTCTGCTGCTGATAGAACTCTGCTTGGCATAGATGTCCTGCTGTTGTTGGAATTCTCCTTGGCATGGATGCCCTGCTGCTGCTGGAATTCTCCTTGGCATGGATATCCTACTGCTGCTGGAACTCTGCTTGGCGTAGATGTCCTTCATTAATTAGGATTAAGTCAAATACTGGTTGGGCTTCACTGCTGGGCTGCATACTTTCTGTTGCCATTCTTGTTATGCACATTTTCTGGCCCATGCTCTCCTTTGTCGGCCCCATCTTCTGCCCATTGCCTTTCCTTCATATTTAGGTTCTCAACACAAGCACGCATGATGTCGCTGCTGTACTGACAGTGTTGCACCAGGAAGTTCATCCGGCACATTGTTGAATGCGCCTGAAGCCTCTGCTGTGCCCACAGGGATGTTCTGGTCACCCCCAGAAATTCGTCCTGGAAGTTCATCTCGACCACTGTCG
>BNST01001446.1:0-59570 GCA_019650275.1 Xylocarpus granatum | reverse complement strand
AAAAGAATCCCGTTCTGAAAGTAACAGAAAGGAAGCTTGTATAACTAGGCAAAGATAAATTAAGAAACTAAATTGAATTCTCTCTTGTGCCACAATCACTCAGTTTTTTAAGAGATGACCATTCCGCAAAGTAATTAAATTTAGTGTGTTTACATTCAATTATTCACATACATGTAAACGAAAAATGGTCTATGGTGCAGACATACGACAGTCAATCATAACAAGCCAATAAAATCTTAGATTTCACGCAAAATCATGCAGTAGACACATATTCATACTAATAATTCAATTTCATGGACAGATGGTATGATTGGACATCATTAATACAGGACCATATATCTTTAAAGCAGGGCAGATGGCAAGCCAGCCCATAGTCTCAAAAGCAGCCAGATTCATTTGGGTAATTTTCTTTAAAAGAAAAACCAACGTATTTTTTGAATTTGCAAGGATGTACCAAAAAGAACTCCAAAATTAAAAAATGACAGGTAAAATTAGAGATCATAAAAAAATTAGCTTCACTCTATAGCAAATACTGAAACATAAGCAAAGCACAAACAAAAATAAACCTTGCACCTGCAAATAATTTTTCTCCCATCAAAAAATGGCAACAGGTTAATTTTTTCAAATCCTGCGGTCAGTATAATGGTTATTCTAACATTATGTGTAGTGTTTACCCAATTTAATGTTTCAAAATTTGAGAAATTTCAGGTTATAATAATTTTTAATTAAGAATATATTCTGCTTTTGTCAAAATGAATTTATATAATGTAAATGTGTAGAACAGCAGATTTGGAAGATGCAATCAAATCCTTGTTTTAAGGGATGCATCATTTAAATTACCATTTAATTTAGAATTATCAAAAATTGTTTTAGATACCATTCCAGAAACAGTTGTTTTAACTGTGTTTTGAGAATACATCTAAATCTTATTTAGATACCCACTGTATCCTAATTTTTAGAGACTATTTTGGATTGCAAACCAAACACCCTAACGTACTCCTGGAGCTCAGGATAGAAACAGTTCATGAAGCTGAGATACAATCAAGAATCGCTGATGGAAAACCAAAAAATTCAGATGGAACAAATAAAGAAGCTCATAACATACAATGGTACCTAGAAAATAAGTGGAAAAGAAAAACAATTTTAAAGGAGAAAAACAGAGATCCGGTGATGGAAAACAAGTAGCAATACAAATCATTTCATTATATTAAATTCGCTTCTCATCTTAAGAAGGTCTGCGCACTGAAATCAAAGAGTGACATGTCCTGTAACTGTTCTAAAGGCAAATAATCAATTCTTCCTCTACAGCTATAAATCTGCAAGTGCTATGCATATTTAATGAAAAATTCGACAGATCACGCAGTTAGCAGTTTTGTGGTAATTGTTCTAACGGAAATATAAGATTTGTTTCTCAGTAACAGCAAAAATACTTCCAACAATAAAAAAAATTAAAAAAATCTGAATCAGTTGCTACTCCAGCACTAGTTGAAGAAATGAACCCAATAACCAGAAACATAAGATTTTGATTCTAAAAATCTAGAACGAACACAAGCCAAAACAAGACCAATCGAAAAGCTACAGCACCATACAAGCTTTTACAACTTTTAAAGCAGTAACAGAGTTGACGGACAAATAAGCAAACATAAAGAAAATAGATAAAGGGAAAGAAAATTACAATGTGCCTAACCTGAAAACTACAATTTAAGTCATTACTCAATTCACCGGACTTGACAAAGTCGAATTCTCCGTAACTAAATAGAAATGAACCACAGAATTACAGTAAAGAAAGCTTCCGACGTTATATCTAGAGTTGCCAAGATTCAATAAAAAAATTAACAATAACAGACTCGTTTCAGATTTAGCAGCCCACAGAAAGCGCGAACAAAGGGATGAAACAACGATATTACCTTCAAGTGTTCCATGAATTGATTTTGCTTCAGAAATTTTAACGGAGGAGCGTATATGCACGGATCAGGTAATTTAGAGAGGGAAGCTTAAGGGCTCCGAGCACCAGCAAACGGAGAAGAGTGAGAAGAAAAATTTGAGAGAGAGAGACGTAGCAATATGGTAGATGGTGACAGAGGGAGTAGCTGAAAAAAAGAGAGGCAAGGTGTGCGCGTGTAGGAAAGAAATGGCGCCCTGGCAAATTTAGGGATTAGTGATAAATCTGAGTGCTAAACCGAAGTTTACCTTTGTTGATGTCTAACGTAGTCGATGACGGCAGCAACAAAGTAGGCAGTAGTTCACCGCACGGTTCTGCGCGGCGGGAGAGTTCAGGGTTAGTTCTTCGTGGCGAAACGACACTCTTAAATCTTCACCCAACCCCGTGGCTGTGACAAGACAACCAGTTTTGATCAGCCAGCAGCGGCTCGTCACCGTTCTTTGCTCGTGGGCCCCACACGGAAAATGAGAAAACCAAGACGGCCGGTGGATTCTCCGTTGGATTACGTTGGCGGTTTCAACGCCCCAAACAGTTGCTTATCATTAGCGCGGGGTCGTAACTGTCTTGGCTGAGACGACGCGCGTGACCTCTCGCGGACGAAATAAAATGTGAAGCTACGTCGTTTTCGAGAGGTCTGTTGGAGGGAACGACAAGATCCGAGAACGCTTTACCCAAAAACAGGAAAATGCAAAGTGGAAAAAGAGTGGCGGCGATGCAAAGAACAAAGGCACCTTCCGTGCCTGCCTACGAAGGGTAGTCAATTTTTACAGGAAGAAAACAAGTCAAAGAATTGATTCCCATATCTTTTCATCTCCCAACCGCTAGATCTTGCCACATGGGAAAGTTATCTCTAATCTGGAACGTACGATTACCACGTTGATAGCGACTTATGTGGTTCATGATAAGTCCAAGATCCATGAACCACCTTTCCCACCTTTGTATCAAAACTTTAAAAAATACAAATAAAAATTAATTAATAAAATATTTATTCTATCTAAAATTATATTGAAAAGGTTTTAAAAATTTCAGTAAAAAAATTATTAATATAATTATATTTTATATTTTAATTTAATTTTTAATTATAAAATACATAAATTATTTTAATAAGAATAAATATTTTTTATTTTAATAAAAATAATTAATTAATATATTATTTTTAATAAAATATAATTACAATTAAAATTTAAAAAATATTAATAAATTTGAAAAAATATTTTTTATAAATAATTTTATAATATAAATAAATAAATTTTTGTTTTTTCCTTGTTCTTCTTCGTTCTTCAAAACAAACGCACCTCTGCAGCTGAAGAATTTTCCGGTGGAGAGCAAGTGTTGTAGCTAATATATGTTCTTTCCTTCCTCCCATCATTTTCATTTGATTACTGCTTTCGGGAATAGTTAGTGGGGTTTCCTCAGGCTTCTTCTCTTACAACGAATATGCTCTGTAATATTCGGAGCTGAGTTGCCCCATGAATCCCCATTATTAAATTAATTAAAATTTGTTCGCAGCATGGGATAGCTGTTTCTGTCTATTCATGACCTCAGTGCTCTGCTTTTCAGATGCTACAAGATCCTCTTCTGCTGCCGTTGCTTTTGCATTTTAATGCTTTATCACTGGACAGCAGCTACAGCTGAGCAGAATTTACCATTAGCGAATCAGGATGGGTCGGGTAATAGACGAGAAGAAAGGAGTATTGCTCTTGGATTGGGACAGAGGCTAAGTACGGAGCAAGAGTAGGAAAAAGAAAGGGAAGTTGAAAGAGTTCGTTCATCTCCACAATCATCTGACTTTTTGATTCTCTGTAAAAAAGGTTCGGATGGTTAATGGCATGCCACGTCTCCGAATATTTCTTCCTCTTTATCTCCACCCTTGTATGTGTTTTGCATGCGTTGTTACTCCAAGAGTAAAAGAAACATAAAAGCAGAATTTCCACTTGCAGACGCCTCTATTTTCAGCTAAGTTGTTCTCTTTTGTTTGCTCGACGTTCCCATTTCCTGAAAGTCATAGTAAATGCTAACTGTCCACACCTCCCATGCTTTCAACTCATGATTTGATTAGATTTTATTTCCAGGCAATACAGAGAAACAGGACAAGACCTGAGACATCCAAAATCTTTGTTGGATCATTCAAGTTATTTGTTACAACATGGGGTTGTTCTTCACAAATTATGATAACTTTACTGTAATTTACAAATTCTGATTTCTTCTCAAGAAAACCAACAAAGAAACATGCATGAATTGTCTTAATCTTCTAACTCACTATCTCAATCAGTGTTACGGCGGCGAACACGAGGAAAAGAACACCTCCAATGTAAGCAATTGCCTGTGCAAGAAACAAGAAGATTTCTTTTTAGTTTCTTCACTGTGTAGCAACAAGCATGGTTATGATGTGATACACAGTTACTGTACAGTAAGTTATTACTGGAAACCGCGAAGCTGATGCCGTGCTTTTCGAGAGATTTTATCAAAGAAGAGTGAGTGGATGGATGGATTGAGAGGGAATAAAGATCTCTAACACAAACAAATAGGCCCACTTATTAGATATTCCAACTCGGAAAAATTCAGGGACAAAAATTATTTGGTTGCCAGAGCATGTTGGTCCATTAATAAGGAACTTTTTTAAGGTACAAATACCATGATGTTGTCCACTTTGCATTCTTGGACTAGACCATTTATACCGAAGAACAGGTCTACTGATAGGATTCCTTATAGCAGTCACCGGTTCTAAACAAAAACTTTCATTACACAACATATCTACATTATCTTCCACCAAAGCACACATCTTTTGACTGGATTCCAGATGGAGGTAATGTTTCCAACTCAACACAAAAATTTTTAAAAATAGACTTTCAGAATAACAAGTCAGTTGTTAGAGTTGATTAAATGAAAAAATAACAGAACGGTCGAATGCGGATAGGAACAAGGGTTTGAGAAGAATTTTGACAGTCATCTAAAGTAGATGTGAGAATAATTCTGAGCAATCTGAAATAGGTTGAAGCATATGTATGCCTATTACTTGTCAGCATATGAATTATCAGATTTCAAGATTAGTCCTAAAGTAGAGTGTACTGTATAATTTCAAATAAAAAGATTGAGAAACTTTCTAATTCTCCATATGCAGCAAAGACATGTATGGATTATACTCCTTTCTTTATAGCCCTGTTACTCCAAAGTAGAAAAATAAAGGCCCAATAGGTTCCATTTACAAAAGTATAACAGAGGTTACAAGTTTGAATTTACCTTCTCTGATAAGAACGTCCCTAGTAAAGAGCCTCCTAACACAGCAAGCTGTACAGAATTAGTAAACCGATTAAGCCTGATTATATGAACACAAGGAAAGTACTAACAATTTATCATGTTTGCAAGACATCTGGAAATTTTGAGATTCTATACGACTCATCTGCAATTTTGATTTGCAGTCTGAGGTAATAGGTTTCTCCCGTAATGAGAAATTTGTGGCATTAAGAAAGGCCTCCAAATTAAAATCAATTTATGATTGTCTACATCTTGCAATTAACCACTAGTTCAGAAAGCATTTTCGAAACAAAAAAGCAGCATTAATATTGTGAGAAAATAGTAATTATTGCCAATGGGATAGGCTGCTGCCGGTGGAAATAAGAAGTTACCAAAGTTGCAACACCATGACCAGCCAGTGCTCCTCCAATAACTCCAAGTGGAGAAGAGGCTGCAGCAAGTGCTGCACAACAACAGTGAAAAATGAGTAAGAAATTAGTAAAAGGCCTTCACAAGGCATGCTTCAATGGAACAGGGATGGTGGAAACCAGGTTAGCATGCCAGATTAACCAAAAAGGAGCGACCGAAAATAGACACATGGCAAGCACTAAGACATCCAACACAGGTAAAAATTACCCTTCTTTCCTTGTATTCATAACAAAAGAGCAAGAATCCACTATTCTAATAAAAGATTCTTTAAAACTCTCATCGACAATAAAAGATTGTAATAAAACTTGTAAGCTTGGATCACTAACCAATTGTTGAGAAAAATGATTTGTCACCCCACTCAGCAACAAAAACTAAGATGAAAGTGCTGATGATGGTGTTAGCAGCAGCTAAAATTCCAGCACCATTTCCTGAAAATTCCGAAACCACAAGCTCTGCCTGATTGGAAACACAAGAAGCACCTTATTTCATATTAACTTACGATGTGACAAATGGTGGAAAAAGTAACAATAAATCCGAAGGACAGGAAGGAGAAAAGAGAGAAAATGAGTGTTTGAGTGCCATGGCAGTCATATCTGAATTGATCATGTAATGAGATGTCACCTCCTTTTGTTCATCCTCAGCTTTTAGACCATCACTTGAGCTAGCATCAAGCAACGTTGAAAACCCAAAATAGAACTGAATTACGTTAAAAAATTTTTCAGTCAGTTGCTCATTTGAATTGATAACAAACTTAAATTTGGGTGCCTAATGTGTTTTTACTCTTCAATGTAAATGGCGTACAGTTTAGTAAATGGCATGTGTATTTGCACAGTTTAGTAAGGGGATTAACTTTTTACCAGAAGGCAAACAGCAGCAATATCATCAATCGGCAGGTCAGTCTGACCAAACCTGTGCATGAGTTGATTATATCAGATGTCCACCTAAATAATCAACAGTAACTGGAAAGATTAAGCTATGATAATATAATAAGAGATCTAGGGATCATTCTGAAAGTTGGATTTCCAAAAAATACTAGTATACATAGGATATGTATTCTAAAAATTTTTCTAAATCACATTTAGGCAATTACTACAGAGAAAAACTAGACAACTTATGTGAGCATAAGCATCCAAGCTGTATAATTTCTCAGATTTTATCAGTGTTTCTTTTAATTGCAAAATAGACAGTTAAAATTGTCCTAGTAATGAAATAAAATGAAGCAAATATCATCAGTAGAACCAGGTGCATAATGCCTGAAAACTATGGACAATACGCGGAATTTAGAAGCATGACATCACTATAATGTACCAGCTACTGGTTTAAAACCATCAAATTTAATCAAAGTAAAGAATCAGATAGAAAAGTACCTGAAGGGAAGGATTTCATCTGCATAGTGAAATGTTCGTCCAAGTATCACAGATATGATAGTCATTGCACTGCCATGATCGATAAACACTTCAATTACTTAAAAGGCATAAAATTTCCAGCTCTGTTTCAACAGAAGTAACTAAACAAATTTGAGTTAATTTTCGTGGCTGTTTGCTCCTAAAAGTATGAAAAAGAAAATCCACGAGGTATTGGCCTAAAATTATATAACAATTGAAAAACTTATATTATTTGTGATATAAATCAGAATATGCTCTTGTTAAAAATATAAAATCAGATAAAATTGTGGGATCACGTTCTGTATCCACTAAAATAATGGCAAGTGAAACACTTTACATACCAGTAAATGACTCAAAAGTTGTACATTATACATACTATAGACCTATAAGAAGTGTCAGAAACAAAAAGTTAAAAATGCAAAGGACATCTAAATCACCATGCACAAGCAGAATAACATACGCAAGTGCACCAAACGTTCCCGTGAAAACAGTTGCAGCAGAATTCCTAGCAGCTAAGAGTGCCTGCACCAGATATATAAATACATATTGACGCCAGTTATTCTGTAGTTAAATAAAAATATATTACGCACATAGACACATAAAATATGGATATTTACTTACATTTGTCTTAAGGGGGAAGAGGTACTGGAGGAGAAACATATCACTCAACGAATTTTTAAAATTTGACTTTTCTAAGTGATAATATATTTGTTGTATGAATCTGAATCATGAACTCTCATGATAAGGTAAAAATTTCATTTTATGCATGAGGGGAAATTAGATATGTTCCAGGTCTGCTAGTGCACATACTCGGTTTTGACATGGAGAAATCCATCTCATTCATGGAATTGTGTTTGAAAAGGCTCAGTTACAGATTGTGTTCACTACTGTGATTGCTCTTACCGCAATAAAAAAGGTCTTGTCTCCCAGTTCTGAGAAGAAGATGAGCAAGAATGCCTGCAACAGAGAGACAAGAAGGGCAGTATGAGGATGTAACCAATATTAAGTGACTGAATTTCAAAGTAGTTTAGATAGATTGTAGTGAACAATCAGCTCATATTTGCTGCAAAAAGCTGAGGTAATCCACAAAGCTTGCCATGGATTTTGAATGCTAGACAAAATGTTACATTGTCTGAATTGTATGCTTAAAAAATGTATGGTTAATGCAGCAAAGACCATGGAACACTCATTTGGTGTAATCACAGAATCAATCTAGTCTGGGCTCATGTGTATATCAAACCAATTAAAATCTTAAAAATAATGCAGCATAATAAAAATTTTGACAGGTTAGCCATACATTCTACCTTGCGTCCAAATAAAGAAGATTAAAAAAAAATGTCTCAGGTTATTAATAAATAAACAATATGGCAACTGTAGGAGTTAGAGGGAGATTTTCCTAACTGAAGCAAAACCTGTGCTAATATCTCCAAGGTCCCCCAAAAAAGGAATAGATTGCAATCCACTGCCAAAACCAGTACCAGCAATTGCTGGTTGAGAGCCTTGAAGCGTTAGCAACCCAAGGAACAACATAAACTTGATGAAACCACTAAATGTTGGTTCAGAAGAAATGATATCTGTAGCCATTTCTCTTCTTGAGCTATTCTTTGCAGGTGAATTATATGAACCACCACCATCTTCATCCAGATTGTGCATGAATTCTCCTTTTGCTTCATAATTCTTGCAGTCAATGTACTCAACCTCCTGCACAAAAACAGAACACCACTCTATGAACAGTAACAACAGAATGTCAAGAACAAGTAGCATATATTAGTATAACGAAAAAAAGCCAGAGCACAAAATATAACTTAGCAAGTTAACACCTGTCAAAGTTCACTTAACATTTTGGAAAGGAAATATTCATAAAAGCAAACCAAAGAGGATAATTTAGCATGGAAACCTTCCAGTAGTTGTCATTGCCAACTACATTTTCTATTTCTTCTCAGGTCAGACGACAGTAAGTCAAGTAAACCATCAATTAATCATTTTCAACAACAACAAAGACACAACTGTTTCCTACTTTTTTGCTTGATTTCCTGTATCCAATACGTATTACAAAGTGAAAATTTGAAGAGAAAACATAAAGGACATTACCAAACAATCCACAATTGGAGAAACTCGACGTAGCAAGCGCCCAAACCATTCTTCAGTAGCGTTTTCACACCATGGTCTCGGCTCCCTGCTCAAGAAATCTTGTTACTTCAATCTAAAACAAACGTGCCCCAACTCAAGTTAGGAATTTATTGTTTTCCAATTCTCACGATAAAGAGCTAATCTTCTCTAACGGGTTCTCTATTCTAGCTATTTATGCAAAAAAGAAAAAACCTTAGATTTACCTGGAGAAAATGAGATATGGTCTGCGAAGAGAGAGCTTTGAAGTCTGCTTCTTAGAAAGAGACCTCAAAGTAAGGAAATCAGGAGCAGCAGTAGATTTTGGTAGCTTCGAATACGAAGATGAAGGCAATGAATGTGCCTTCAGACCGCTACATGAGAGCGCTAAGTTTCGCATTGTCTGACAGTTTTCAGTTTCCGTCTGGTTTGTCTCTCCACCTCTGGTTCTGTTTTTTCGCGACTGTCAATAGATAGAAGGATAGAAGGATAAGCCACCTTTGAACAGCGCCAAGTGAAACAATAGCTTCGGTTATAGGCTCATAGCCCTTTTCAGTCGAATTGTTGATCTCACATTGGGCCTCAAATTTATTGTTGATGAGCAACCAATGGCCCAACTCAAATGTACTTTCAGCCGAAATCAGCCCATGCAGGGATTATTACAAGACACGAGAAAGGAGAAACCAAGCCAAGCAGGGCAAATTTCTTTCTCGTCAGAGAGGTAGGACCCTTGGGCTCGACCAACCTCAGTTGGATGTAGATTGTTGTCTAAAGTAATGAGACAGTCAAGCACAACCCAATCAACGAAATGGTTTTGGCCTGCCAATATTGTCTTGTTGCCCCAAGCTGGTGCACCTATAATTGCTGGAGTTACTTTTTGAGAGTTTTTGCCATTGTAAAATTATGTACTGAAAGTAAAATACCGGACTCTTGCCTGGTTTCCGAGCCAGAGTTTTTCCGTATGGGTGCAGCAGAAGATATTGAGATTAAGAAGATGAGAATGAGAGATAGCATCACCGTTCTGGCATCCATTAATGGATGATTGAAGTTGGGAGATACTAACATGCAAAAACTAATTATAATTAACACCCTGTGAGATCCAACTTCTGTTACAGATTAACGAAATGCAAACTTGTTTTGAATGATGACATCTATTAACTCAAGGATTCACTTCGAATAATTACATAGACTATTTTTGGGAAGAGTACTACAATAATGATGGATGAGTTATTCCTTTCCTGTAGTGTGACTGTTAACTTTACGGTTAAATCAGCTTTTAAAAGCAATCCGAGTTTCCACCTACCATTCATGTCATTCCTTTCTGTGTGAAGCAATTCTAGAGGTCATAAATTCGATTGTATGCCTACAGGGAATGACAATGGAAGAATCATTTCTGCCAAATTTGGAGCACTGTATATCATGTACTAATTAGTTCTGTCAACTAAAGTAAGCCTCTTTGATTTTTAATGTTTCAAATGTCTGGGTGGTGTAGTTGGTTATCACGCTAGTCTCACATTACTCAAAAATTTAATTTTTCAGAATTATTTTGTCACATTAACCATAATTATGCTCTTAGTAAATTGATTCTACCAATATTCATAGAATTTGATATGAATACGAAGCTGGAAATGTACTTCCCCTTCGAAGGCATCAGTCATGAGAGTAGCAACACCACGGAGCACGAAGAAATCTCCGGTGCCAACCACCGCAGGAATATCTACGGTCTTTATCATCAACGAATCGGCTCTGACGATATTTATAGTGCCTTTGTAATCCGTACTGTTGAGAACGAAGGAAAACTCTACCCAAGCTGTGTGTGTACTTTCCGTATTGTAAATGTACATGCCTTGTGCTCTACCACCCCCCCGTCGTGTGAAAGTTGTCATCTAACGTAATGGGATTTCAGAAATGGAAATTGCTGCAAGAATTGTTAAGTTAGCACTTTGTGGTGCTGCAACAATGGCAGATGTTGCACTCTCTTTATTCTCGCCCATCGTAAATGACATCGCGGAAGTACAACACCAACTCCTTGCATGGTTTGTAATCGTACCGTTTCTTCCTTCTTCTCCGCGGGGGAAGAGACAGAAAGCAACGTAACGAAGAACAACATAATGATGCAAGTACTTCTTGCCAATATCTTTAGTTGAAAGATGAGAGCTCATGCTATATAGCATGCAGTTGTCTGTGAGTTCTGGTTTACTCAATCGTAAGGTGACGATGGATGTGATTGGGGGGGATTCCAAAATCAGACTTACTGTGAGCCAAACTTATTGCTAACTACTACTGTGATAATAGACTCGTAACAGTGATCCGTTTAAGGGAGTATTGACAATAAATCGACTAGCAACAACAAACAACAAAGACTCAACGACCCAAGTACTACTATCCCATTATTTCTCGACATGCTGTTAATGAAGCTTGAGCATTATGCATAAGAGCTTAGCTTGATATTGTTTCTGAAGAGTAGAGTGTTTTCAGTTTTGGTACCTAGCTCGGACATTAATTGCCCTTTAAAGTAATGGAAACTATGATTAAGAAACGCGAAGACTTTAAATTTGGTATAAATGATTGAAGGCTACTTTGCACCGGCAAAGATTAGGTTTTGAGCTTTGTTAATTACCTAACGCCATAACGTTGAATCAGGCTCATTGATTAAGCTTTTCGAACTGACCCACAGACCTGAATTAGGGAAGGTTGTCATTATAATTATTGGATTCCTAGTAAAATTGTATTTTAAATACTCGATTAAGTTGAAAAAGTTAAAAGGCAATCAGAACTGAATGGTGACCGACATGTATTTGGAGCAAGTAATGTCTTTGACTATTGTGTTTCTGAATTCAATAATTACCCACTTCCACAACAATTCTCTACCAACTCGTTTGTGTATGATTGAAGCATATCTGCTTTATGCTTCAATCATACACTACCAAATTGCACGCTTCCTATATTCAAAAGTGTTTAGCTTGATTTTTTAATAAATTTCAAGTGGTTTTGGAAAACGTGCATGAAGGACATGGAATATCGAGGCCCCGCACTTTTTTTCTGTCCAATTTTGGTGGAATATTGGTGGGGAGTAGGTGTTGACCTTGATTTTTAGTGGTGATCAACTGAAAACGTGTTTGAAAATTTGGTTGTAGTGGGTGACTTCTCCTTTTCTTCCTAGTTTAATATGGGATTTTGCAGCTCCAATGCCTTGAAATTCAAAGCACACATGAGGCTGCTCCATATTGTTTGGTGTAAAACGACATGACAACACTTTGCTAACCTCATCTCGACTGTCGTTTTCTTTATGTAATCGCTCTTAGCCTATTATAATGTTACCGCCCATAAATCTCGAAATCTTTCATATTCGTTCCAGCTTGTGAAGAAAAAAACGTAGGGAGGGATTGATGAAGATTTATATAGCTGAGCCATGAGAGCATGCATGCCACCAACTCCCAATCGAAGAGAACTAGAAAAATGGCAAGTGATCAGTTTCATTTTCAAGCAGACGGTTGGTTTATCCACTGAAAGATTGCAAGTTGCAAGACAATTGGTAATGGGTGGGTGTAATAATTCGCATCGCTAAAATGTGATTGCTTTAATGATTGTAAAGATCCCCACCCACTTTCCCACACTCAAGCAAGTCCATAAAGTGAAAAGGATATTTGTAAACAACTGATTGAAGAAAGAGATAATACAATTAAAACAAGAATTTCAGAAGGGGTTTTACTACAATTCAAGAATTGCTCACAATAGTTGAGGAGAGATAAGAGATTGATGCATGAATGCATGCTAATACAATAACAAGAACACATTGGCAACCTGTGTAACTGAGGTTGCATATTGGATGCAGGACAACAACACACAAAGCTTCTTTAGTCTTTATGCTGCAAACTGACTTACATGAACGTTTAGTTGTTAATAACATTCATAAAGCTTAATATCCATCTTGACGCGGAAATATTTAATGCCTTCCATTGCCTCAGTACTGAATGTTGCAATTCCTCTAGCCATGAAAAAATCTCCTGTTCCACCAACAACTGAGAGATCTCGAGTCTTCTCCATCATCAAATCTGCCCCCATAATACTTAAAGTACCTTTATAATCAGTCGAGTTGAAGACCAAAGTGTAGGCAAACCAAGCACTGTAATCAGTCTTGTAATCGTAGAAATAAAACCCTTGAGCTGTAGCAACAGGAGGAGAGTGAAGATTTTGATCTTTGGTCATGGGGTCATTGAAAACGAAAAGCGAGCCAAACTGGAAGTTGCCTAGTTTAGAAGCATTTACCACTCTAGCAGATGTTGCATTAGCCAATTCATTTTTCTCCAAGAGGAGGTCATGCAAGTAGAGAACAAATCGCTTGCATGGTTTTTGGGGTGAGAAAGTTTTCCTTGTTGCCAAAGTGGATTTAGATACAAGGAGGAGGAAGAAGAGAATGAAACAGAATTTCACAGCAAGCCCCCTCATCCTCACGAGCATGAAATGATGGTTGAGTACGAATTTTTAGACCATCCTTCTTCCGCTTTTATAGGAATCACAGAGGGCAAACCCTGTCATTAACTATATTCTACTAATAATTAACTACGAATATGGTGTACTGATCAACCACTACAGATACCCTTTGTCGCCTCGTCGGTGTTAGAGTTTAATATTAGCACGAGCAATTACATTTGCGTAGCTAAAGTTCAAAGAAATCTTGGTTATTTTCCCTGACAAAGTGATTAGGAGTAAGTGTTGATTAAGCAAAGGGCCCATATTGTTACAGTTATCACTCAGCAGCCGAAAGGTCATCAGAAGAATTTTTTCTTAACAAATGAGAACAAAATTCCCACGAAGTAAATTTTATTTGTTGCAGCCAGAGGGAGGCGTCGGATTCTCTTATCTGTTGGGATGAAAATATATAATGTGTTGTCATAATTATTTTATTTTCCAAATTCTGGATAATACATGTAAATGAGAAAGTGGTATCACAGTTGTATTAATCACGATATGGATATCCTCTTCCCTCCTCTTCTGGCACGTTCAGCGTTAAAGGGATCAAAATTTCGAATCACATTGTGGTTGGTATAATGGCAATATCAATCCTTTTTGTGCACGCAAAGTCACAGACAGTTGTGTAATCATTAAATTTTTCAGCCATGCTCACTCTGTCAGCAGCTTGCATCGGTAACGATTAACAGTCTCAATCTGTCCGCAGCTCAGCTTGCATTGTGGTTGGTATAATGTCAATATTAATCTTTTTTGTACACGCAAAGTCACAGACAGTTATGTAATCATTAAATTTTTCAGCCATGTTCACTTTGTCAGCAGCTTGCACTGGTAACGATCAACAGTCTCAATCTGTCGGCAGCTTCCCCCCGACAACGATTAACAGTCTCAATAACAGAACATTCAAAAAGTAACTTTCACTGATAACAGTTAACAGTATATTCAACAAATCTTGTGTAGCTTTGCAGCTTAAGACAATAAGAAGTTACAGCTTTTTATCTTTTTAAATCCCTAGCTTACATGGAACTGCTCCTACCCCAACTCAATTGAGAGAGAGGGATTGTACTCATGGGCATTGAGAGTGTGGAATATATGTGTTAAATATACAAAGATCCCTTGGAAATATTTAATCATACTGTAGTTATGCTGGATAAATCACTTTGATTGAATAATGCACTTGAAAAATTATACCATCAAAGGACAACAGCAAGAGCACAAGGTGCAAGACCAAGATTGGCTTTAAAAGAGAACTAGAGGATTGTCATTTTAGCACAACAATGGCTAATAAAATCTCAACTTCAGCTTAACATTGCATATTTTTGTTTGAATTTCCATTGAGTATTCAAGTTGCCAAATATTTACAGCAAGCATTCCTCTCTCATTGCCCGTCTAACCAATGGTTGTACCACATTAAAGGGAAGCCATTCCATTCCATCCCTCTCCAAATCATGGGTACAGACAAGATCCCTCGCAAACTCTTTCACAAGGCTGAGAAATTAAGCAACTAGGTTGTCGTATATTAACAGTTCCAATGAGCAAACAAAAAACAAAATAAAGAAGACAACGGGAAAGATTTTGGGTGCAGCAAAACATACGTTCATGCAACTTCTCCCTTCAGCCATAAGAAAGATGAATGGGTTTATCTTTCTTCTAGGCAAATTCCATAATTCTAAACAACGTATAGGAAATGAATTTAATGCAAAGCTATACCCGCCAACATTCATAAGCAATCTTCCAAGGCACCGTAGTTACATATTTAAATTCTCAATCACAATGAATCACCGCCAAGAAGACTCGGAATTAACCACTATTCACTAAGTCTTGTACTTCTAATAGAATCTGCAAAAATCAGTTGATCGTCCACTCTGGCGGCAATGTGGCATCTATTCTCAAAATTGTTCCTTTACACCATGTTTGGTAGGAAGGAATTATTAAATGAAAGGAAAAACAATAAAGAATGGACTCTTTTCAAAGCAAAGTAAATTCTGAAGCAAAAAAAAGGTCGAACAGACACTTTCTTGAACCCCAAATTACAATTCCATTAAAAAAAGAAAAAAGCTAGACAATTTAGAGTTAAACAAACCCTTAATCATTGGAAGTTTTGTTACGAAGTCTATAAATTATACGTCCCTTGCTCGAATCATAACGACTTACTTCAACCTTAACTCTGTCTCCGGGCAATACACGTATAAAATTTTGCCTGATCTTTCCAGAAATATAACCGAGAATCAAGTCTTCATTATCTAAACGAACCCGGAACATACCATTGGGGAGTGACTCTGTAATGAATCCTTCGTGAACCCATTTCTCACTGCTGGCTCCCTCTTCACTGCTCCGATCACCACCTTTCTTGGCGCCTATTGCAGTCGAAATCTTTTTAACCCCACTGAATTCTTGTTTTACACTGAAAGTTACTCGGCTTTTAGGATAAAAACAAAATCATTACTTTTCCTTCAACGAACACAAGAAATGATTGAAACAAGTTAAATTGAGAAGAGAAAGTGGACATACTTGATTGGAGCGGAAATGGGTAACAATTGTTGTCGCGGAAAAAGAAGAGATTGAGACGGACGGTGGAGATTGCAGCTGATGTGAAGCATTTTTGGGTCTGATATTTGAAACCCTAGTAGCAATCTGGAATTGAAGTGATTTCGTACCAACCGATTAAAGACGATACGGATAGAATCGTCGGATAATTTGGGTGGTTCAATACAATAATACCCGGACTCGGACCCGGATCTGTTTCATCTGCGGATCCATGCGAGGCATTACTGAAGATCAAGTCATCCATTGTGCCACTTTCTCGTTATAATAGAATATAAATTAATTTTAAATTTATATAAATAAATAAATAAATAATATTAACTAATAATTTATTTTTTAAATTAATAATAAATATTTAATTTATAATAAATATATATGAAAATAAATTTAATTATTTATTCACATAAAAATTTATAATTCGCGTGATAATCTTTTATTAAATGTGACTGTGACATTTGGCATATACAAAAAATTACACAACTGAAATTCTATTATTCATTGGCCAATGAGAAAGAACTAAAGCTGTATCATTAAGAATGTTCAAGTTCAGAACTCGATTACCCAACGGACGACTGATAAATCTTTTCCTGATAAGAATGAGTGGCCAGGCAAAGCATTGCACAATGCCCATGAACAGATACTGTTAGGTTCTTATAGCACAAGGTTAGAAGAACCTGACCAGTTGGTCGGTGCCGAGGTTGAGTGGAACGATCAAGAAGCACACGTCCATCAAGGAGGAAGAGCACCTAACGAGTGGCTGCATTTCTAACCTCTCCATGTGGTTAACTCTCAGCAGTAATACAAATGTCCTCGTGCATGTCAGACATTGGAGATATTGAAGTCATTGGCCGGACTGACACCTGGCTCAGTAGCTGAAAAGCCTCAAATGCCACAACAATATGGTTGGAATCTGATTATCTGCCTTTATTCCAGAAAGGCAGGCCATTGTTTCTTGCCTTGTGAACCATTAACATAGCAGATGACCTCTCAGAGAACTCCATGAGGTGCATTGCATACACACGAATTCCTTCAGAATTCTGAATCCCTCGAGAGGCCTCGAGGAGATTGATCATTGATGGGATGTTTCTTGCACTACGGAAACAGGCCAAACTCCTAAACTGGGCTTTCGAGTTTTTCCTTTAAACAGTCCTATGCTTGTAATCAGCAATTCTTGCCATTCTTACTGGCTTATATACAGCCATTACAAGAGGCGTGGTAATAAAGTAGTAAAGACAGCCATTAGAATCATAATAGCCAACACCCGATCATTCAAAACCTGAAAAATTCAAACATATGAAATGCATTTTGTCATTTAGAGGGAGTCAACTATAAGAAAACAGTTCACATTATGAGCCCAATCATCAATGCCAAGAACACTCCAAGAACCTTTCTATCTTTACGAATGCTGAGCACAATGAGTTCCACCAAGCCTTTAGTATTCATAAGTATCCCCAGAGGAAGGCATTTTGCAAGAAAGAGACACAACAAGAGTGCCCAACAATCTTTCCAAAGCAAGATGTAAAAGTGACCAAAGCTAAAAGACCCCATGATTGTAGACCTCCAGTTGTTGCTATATTTGTCTTCAATCCACTTGAAACAAAGTACAATGGCAGGAAGATGCCAGATACAAGATCCTCAACTTCTTCCACAAGAGCACCAGCAAATGGACCTTCCTTGGGGATAAGGACACCAATCACAAAAGCACCAAACATGGCATGAATTCCAATAGCATCAGTGAGAAATCCAGCAGCCAGAACAGCAGCCAATGTTGCACAAATATATGTTTCCTCCACTGGCTCACCTTCATGGCATCACCGAGCCATCTGTTTAAAAATCAGAGGGACAATGAGAATAGAACAATTAACGAAAACACAACCACACAGGAAAACCCAAAATAGGACAAGTGGAGAAAGATTAGAGCCAGAAAGGGCTATTGCAAGAGTAAGTAGAACCCATGCAGCCACATCATTAACTGCAGCTGCTGACATAGCCATTCTACCTACATCAGTAGTTAAAAGCTTCAGCTCTGCCAGAATGCGAGCTAAGACAGGGAAGGCAGTTATAGAAAAGACCACATCCATGAACACAAGAAATGATGTATCACTTGCCCCTTTAGAAACAGTTTCACGGAGCAATAAAGATCAACCAATTCCTAAAGCAAAAGGAAGGCCAATTCCGGCAACTGCAATGCGAAGGGCCTTTTTCCCAGTTTGCTGAAGGGATCTCGGATCTAATTCAAGACCAACAACGAACATAAAGAAAATGAGACCAAGGTTTGCAAGTGTATCTGACACTGTTTGACTCTTGGGAGGGAACATAGCTTGCATAAAACTCTTGCTGCAACCCAAAATTGATGGCCCAAGTAAAATTCCTCCCTGCCCACACATGCAACAATTGGTAAAGTCTCCGATATAGATTCAAATATGCAGAAACATTTAGTTGCTAAAACCCAAGAAAACGATCTCATGGCACGTGGAAAGTTTTAAAATATGATAAGCCTTAAACTTCATGAAAGAGGCAAACAAAAGGAAAAAATAATCTAAGCACACCAAAATCAAAGCTAAGCTCTGGAATATCATGTCATTCGTCGAAGAAAACTTGGAACTCGTTTTGTAAATTTATGTTTATTTGCTTTCTGATGTTGACATGGTCACTTTATGGTCACTTCAGATTGCTAGACTCTTGAAAGAGAATGCTCAACTCCTAAAAGGAGATTGATCAACTCATAAAAGAGATCACAAACATCAGAAAGGGAGATAATAAGACTAAATGGTTGTAACAATAATACTAAAGAATCTATAATTGATAATACAATATTTTAATGAACAAGGTTTTTCAAGAACAAGTTGTGTTTTTCAAATATCATCAACTTCAGCTAGTTCTGTTTCATGACTGTATGGCATGAAATACGTTGAAAAACAGAATACACAAAATATGAAGAACTCAAAGTAATCTCTGCAATCACGCGCGGCTGTCTTAGTGGTCTTAATAGAAAAACAAGACCCCTTGTGAGTAAAATCACCAAACTTATCTGCAAGCTGGCAAGGGGTAGCACAAACTCAAGAGGGCTATGTCCCTGGTATATGCCATTCAATGTAGGTTTCATAGGAGCAGAACATGTCCTTCCAATTGTAGTATTGGAAGCTATTCCACCAAAACTAAGCAGATAGACAATAGCAATTTCCCTTCAACCCCTGCAGCAAATAGAGCTATATTCAGATTTCAGGTTCCAAAAATTTACTCGAGCTACAAGCAACATGCACCAGAAAAACATCAATGTATATACTCTCTCCCTTTGCTCAGTGCAAGGTTTATAGTCCAAGAAGTTTCAGAAACCACGCCATTGGCAACCATCCAATTGGCCCCTTTTCTAATTAAAAATGGAGTATGAGCACCACAAAAAAGTAGTTATTGAAACTGCACTAAAGTGAAATCATTAAAAGGGATCAAAGCCAACTTTAATCAAAAAACAAAATACCAGCAGAAATAATAAATAACATTAATTCAAAAGCAACTGCAGCATAAAATGAATCACCCACCATAACTCTTTATTAACGAGAAAAAAATCTGAAAAATATTTCCTCGGTAACAAATACATTAAGTACCATATCATGAAATAGAATTACAAAACCCAATGTAAACTCGAGCTTATCAAGGCAGCATCAAAACAAGTATCAAAATAGAGTCATATGAACCAATTTTACAAAATATATATATATATATATAGCTGAAATTAACTCAAAACTTGAAGGTTTATCTGGCAGTGGAGGGTCGTTAACGGTAAGAGGCCACCATTCCCTGGTTGCTGAAATCTCTGGTAAACAACAGAATATAATAAAATGCAATACAATTACTTACCTATTAATTTACGATTGCAGTGGAAGTGAAGGCGAGATCACTTGCAGTTTTGTGAACAAGTTTCTCTCTCTATCAAATTTGCAGGAACGGTTTGTCTTTAGTGTGAGCCCGTTCAATATTGACTTTTTGGATTCTGTTCCGAGTCTTGTACTCTTCCTTCGTAGTTACGGTGCGGTGGCAGTTGGATTTTTTTTTAATAATAATAGAAAATTGAAAATGGGCCAAGTATTGGACTTTCTGGAGTCCGGTTAAAGCAATATCCGATTCAAGTGAGCCCATCACATATATTATTAATATATTCGTTATTATTTGATTCTAGTCACCGGCCATTTCAAGTCGAATCTATTAACTGTCAATCAATCAAGCTTGTACACAGTTTTCTTCTCGACACCTTTGCAAACAGGAGAAGAACTTAAAGAAAATTTTACTGTGACAAATTTGGACTTTGACAGCTTGTTACTTGACCTAGAATGCGGAAGTAGAACTTATTAATGTGTATGACTTTTCATAATTGTCAACTTTTAGAGGGGCCAAACTCCAGTTTCCACGGATATAGGTTTGTCCTAACAGCTGGATTCTATGTCTTGCTCTGGCGATCCTATGACTGAAACTTTTGTTGAAGGAATTGGGCTGGTAGGTTTTCGACCTGTATATTGCTGCACCACCAAAACTGATGCTGATGTTGAGAAATCGGGAGAAATCAGCAAGCTGCCGATTGGACCCAATTCGGGACAATCTGTCTTAACATTCAACACTCCTGCGGCCTGACCTACTGGCATTCGACCAACCAAAAACAGATTGCATTTGTTGAACTCCCTGATTACATCAAGAGTTTCTGATGTATTCCTTACTTCTCTTTCTTCAAACTTAAACGAGTCCAAGTTTTTGTGCTCATGCTTGATTTCGGCAAGAAATATTTCATCAGCAGCAGAATCAGTCGTACTGTCAGAACCATCAATCTTATCAGCTTTAACAATCTCTTCAGAATTGTCAGGATTCCCATGGAAGCGAACCACATTTAGAGTAATACCAGGGTGTTCAGCCATTCGTGCACCATAAGCAAGAGCTTCCTGATCATCATTCCCACCAAAGAACAGGATTGTTATGACGGAAGAAACATTACTTGCAGCTACATGTGTGCTCCCGCCAAGCCCACGGTCCACTAATATTCCAACTGAGCATGGTGCGTGATCAATAACCCTCTTATTCACCAAACGAAATTCGGTTCTAGTTGTCTCCAAAATCCCATCCAATCTCTGGTGCTTGTGAAATGGGAGAATTATCATTGCTGCTCGTTTCCTTTCAGCACTACCACAGATGTCTTCGTGCATGTCATGCATTGCTGAGATTGCTGTCATTGGTCGAATAGATACACGGTTTAGCTGCCTGAAAGCCTCAAAAGCAACCACGATTTGATCGCTATCTGATCGGTTCCCTTTATTCCAAAAGGGGATTCCATTCTTTCTTGCCTTGTGAACCATAAGTATTGCAGACGACCTTTCGGAGAGTTCCATGAGATGCATTGCGTAGACGCACAGTCCTTCCTTCTTATCAGTCCCGCGAGAAGCCTCAATGAGATTAATCATTGTGGGGATATTTCTTGCACTATGGAAGCAGGCAAAAATTCGGAGCTGAGAGTCTGGATATTTTCTCTTAATTGTTCTGTGCTGGTAATTGGATTTACTTGCTTTTTGATGTGGCTTATATACCGCCATGACCAGAGGTGTCGTAATAAATGTTGTGAAGACAGCCATCAAAACCATGATGGCAAATGTTTGGTCATTCAATACCTGGAACATCAATCATCCGCTAATATGATTAAAACCAAATAACCAAGCATGAATAATCAAACACTGATTTTTTATTTTTATTTTTATTTTTGATGGCAAATAAGTGATTTTACCTTTCTGTCTTTTCCAATGTTGAGAACAATTAGCTCCACCAAACCTTTAGTATTCATCAGGAACCCCAATGCCAGTGCCTCCTTTACAGGTACTTTGCAGGCGAGGGACACACCCACAGTGCCAATGACCTTTCCCAAACACGCTGTAGCTATAACCAAAACGAGGAAACCCCAAGACTGTAGCCCTTGAATTGTGGCTACATTGGTCTTCAATCCGCTCGAGACAAAATACAATGGTAGGAAAAGTCCGGATACAAGATCCTCTACTTTTTCCACTAGAGCACCAGCAAATGGCCCTTCCTTTGGCACAAGAACTCCGATGATGAATGCACCAAAAAGCGCATGAATTCCGATGGTATCAGTTACAAACCCGGCTAATAAAACAATTGATAACGTAACACACACGTACAGTTCTTTGACAGGCTCACCTTCGGGGCACCGCTGCTCCATCCACCTAAATATAGGCGGTACAATGAATATGCAACCAAGGACAAAACCACAACCACACAATAAGACCCATAGTGACACTAAAGGAGAAGCTCCATCTCCAGAGAGGGCAATGGCAAGAGCAAGTAGAATCCATGCAGCAACATCATTAACAGCCGCAGCTGACATAGCCATTCGGCCAACATCAGTAGTTAAAAGCTTGATTTCAGCTAAAATACGTGCCAAGACAGGAAAGGCAGTAATAGAAAAAGCCACCCCCATGAATATAAGGAATGGAGGTCCATCTACACCCTTGGAAATAGTCGCTCTGAGGGCATATGAAGTTCCAATTCCTAATACGAAAGGCAGGCTAATTCCTCCAAGGGCTATGCTAAGAGCTTTCTTACCAGTCCGTCGGAGGGACTTTGGATCTAACTCTAAGCCTACCAGGAACAAGAAGAAGAGAAGACCAAGGTTGGCTAAAGTATCCAACACTGTGAGACTTTTAGGTGGAAAAAGGGCACGCAGATACTTTTTGCTCCTGCCCAAAGCCGATGGGCCAAGTAATATTCCTCCCTGTAAAGAGAAAGTACGAAGAATTAATTCTCCCCTGTACATACATTCATCAAACAAACTGTCTATTCGAGGGTGGTCCATGCAATTTCAATATGTCACAAGTTTTTTTTGACATTTTCAAATAAGCTGATGCAAACATCTTCAAATTAATTCAGTTTCATTCTCTCTCGAATCTGCTTTTTTCAATGAAAATTCGTGGCAGGCCACATAGTTTCATCGTCAATGACTCTGCTAGAGCCATGTCATATGCCATCTCTTCCTAACAATTACAGAACAGTAGTCAAACATAAAAGAGCCAAGCAATTTCCGGGCGGAAATTGGAAATGAATTTTTAAATAATAAAATTAAAAAGTTCCCACCAGATTCGATTTTTTAAGCCGTAGATTCTCTTTGGCACAAGGATAATTCTCTGCCTAATTATTGATTCTTTGTCCGGTTATCTACCACGTCGAAATAACCAATCAATAATTAGTAGAGCAATCTTTCCCAAAATAAAAACTCATGCTTAATTCACCTCGTATCAGTACACACACACACACACACACTATTGAGTTTGCTGACATGAGATTCCACCGTAAAACACCAAGACGCATGATTATAAGCACGACTCAAATTATCATTAAAGATTCTGAAGAAGCGACTATGGAGAAAACAAAAACGATAACTAAAGATGGAAATAAGAGTAACTTACAACAATCTCTGCGACGACACGAGGCTGACGAAGAGGCCCTAAGAGAAAAGCAAGGATACGAGTGAGAAAAACAACGACGCAAATCTGTAGTATGGCGAGAGGAAGTGCATAATCAAGAGGATTATCGCCCTGAAACACCCCGTCGGATGTAGCTTTCATGGCTGCAGGACATGAACTTCCAGCAGTCTCGGTCCCAGCCATTATACACTAATAGGGCGTCACACTCACTAGACAAAGTCGCCGGTTTGAATCTCGGTATTGATCTCGGTTACCTTCAGGTCCTCCTGTACCACGTATAAAACCATCAATTAATCAGTCTCTCTCTCTCTCTCTCTCTCTCTATATATATATATATGTATGTATGTATAAGGGTTTGGAGTACAAAGCTGTGACGGAAAGGGAGTCCGACACCGCACGGAGAAGATAATTCTAAATTCCCGCAGATCAGGGAGGAGTGGGAAGTTAACTGCTAACGAGAAAAACGCCCGAGAAAAAATAAAATTTTGTGGATCCGCGAAAAGTGAATTGCCTAGTAAGCAAGGGTAGTCTTGTCTCAAAATAAAAATACTACCCCCAGGTCACAGGATGAATCACTAGCTTCTACGGGTCAATGAAACCGCAGTAAAGAAATAGAAAACTACGTGCAATGCGATTCGGAAGACTGCATTGTCACTGTTCTTCGCATTGAATTTACAACTACAACGATATAAATGCATGAAATATGGTTTTGCTCAGCGAATTTGATTTTCTCGACAAACAAACAACCTAGAAAATCTAATCACGTATCCTGTCCTCACGAAACAAATCACAAGAGTCTGTTTCGTTGTCAACGAAAGAGAATAAATTAAAAGAAAAAGAAAACTTCTCTCTTTCCAAGCTTTAACTTCCCTTATGCATTGTCCCGAGAACCAAACGGACCATTAAATACGGGAGAGAAGGAAAGAGAAGATGAATCACAGAAAAAACATTTCTTCAACAAGTAAGTTTTCTCTCTCTGAATGAATCTCTAACAATGGACGACGATAAGCAAAGAAGCGGATACACACACGCACACACATAGATATAATCATCGAAGGAAAGAGAAGATGAATCACCTGATCTTAGAGAAAAAACATTTCTTCAAGACGTAAGTTTTCTTTCTCTGAATGAATCTCTAACGATGGACGACGATAAGCAAAGAAGCGGACACACACACACACATAGATAAAATCATCGAGAAAGAAGAACGAAGAGATGGCCGGGAGTGAGATGCCATTTATGCCCTTATGCTGAGTCACCCACATAAATTACGCCAACTTGCAATGAACACCATAAGCATTTCATGACATAACAAGCCAAATTTAGCGAAATTCTCAGGCCAACGAATTTGGAAAGAAGCTGTTCTAGAAACGTTTCTTTCAATACGGTGCAAGGACTAGGACCAGGACTAGGGCAAGAACTAGGACTAGGAAGCTCCTAGTCTTTTCTTTTTTTTCAACCGTTGGCTAAATTTTATTTATTAAAAATTTTTAAAAAAATAATTAAAATAAAATACAAACCTTTTTCTCAAATTTTATCATCGTACCTTTAAAAGTAAAAAATTTAAAAAAATAAAAAAATATATATATATATATATTATTTTATATTATAAATAATAAAAATTAACTTTTTAATAATATCTTTATTTTAGTTTATCTCTGTACCAAAGGAGTTAATGAACATAATCTTGTGTGTGAAGATCAAATGGTAAAATTGCCCATTATGGGACATCCACCTAATGCCATTGATTTCATTGACATATTAATAGTATTGATGTTCATTCATAGTAATAATATTTTAACTATTATTTTTTCATACCAATTAAGAGAATTTTAATGAAAGGAACACGTTATAATATAAAATAATAAAATTATGTAACAATTTTTTTTTAATCTTTATCGCAAACTAATTATTGACGAGTATCGTACTCATTTGTACATGGGTGTCGTATTTTATATATAATTATCACAAATTTAGTGAAACTCTCTCGATAAGTATTTTAATTTTTTTTATAATTTTAATAATATAATAATAAAATACATAAAATATTTTAATAAAATTAAATATTTCATCTAAATAAAAATAATTAATAATAAAATAGTTATATTATTTAATTTATATTTTAAATTTAAATACATTAATAAAATATCGGTTAGTTTTAGAAATTGACTTTTTATTTTATTTATTGGTATGTGACGGTGTGCCACGACAAAGATTCAGCTGATGAAATCTTTCTTTTTGAAAAATGAATCATCTGATCTTAAGACTAATGTTGTTGTTTGAACGAACGAATCTTGAGACTTGAAGACTTGGAGTAATGGACGACAGCAAATAAAGCAGAAGAATCCGTTTAAGCATGGAGACTGGAGTGAAATATTAATATCTTTATGCTCTTGTGCGTGGCGTGCCACAGCTTAAATTACCCCAACCTCCACTGCCACGGGTTCCTATCATTACACTCCTATTTTAACAGAGAAAAGACCTACATGCATGGTAGGATAGAATCTAGGTCCCAAAAGAAAGGTATCTGACTGCTCATTGTTACTACCTTCAAGATAGTGAACATTGGCAAATCCAATTCTAAGATTGAAAAAAAAAGAAGAAGATGTGGGTTCTGGTTCTGGACTGTCGACAGACACAGAACACAAGACAGCACGTGACCCGCCTCGTGCAACTGCATTCATCCTTCTCAACTTTGGATTTTACTGTGTTCGGGAATCCAAGAAAATTAGATGGCAGCTATTTTCCATGCCTCACAAAACTAGCTTCACTTCACCTGCCAGAGAATAACACACATATATGGGCTGGACGACTTCCATGGCTTGGATTCACTTGGCAGTACGGAAAGAACAAAAGAAACTCTAACACGCCACCGAAAGGATACATATCGGAGAAGCAGATGCGTTTTACTGCATAAATTGCACTAGCAAGTTCACTATTCTTACCTGGACAGACCACATATTACTAGGCTGATGCAGTAAAATAATCCGTACGATCAATCAACTTTGGCGGGTGATGTAACTAAACGCAAAACAGGTAATCCATCCACTTTCCCCGTCAACACTTTTCGCTTTTAGGTATGGAGATCATCATAACTCGTCTGGGAAGACTCCTACTCAAACTAGAGAAGCAACACAAACAGAAAGTAAAAACATCACACTGAAACAGCTAAAAGACTGCCATAAAACCATACCAAATCCAAAACCCGAAAGAAATGATGAGAGAGAAGAATGACCCAACCCAAAAAAAATTGAATATTGAAGTCTTGACAGCGAGAGAAAGAGGGAGAAAATGAAAAGAGAAGGAAAAAGTGAACAAGGGGCAGCTGAAAAGGAGGAAAATTTGGGAGAAAAGTTGAGGAGGGGGGTCTTAGTTGGCAAAAGAGGGGGCCCTAGTACTACCCCAACAGTTTCTGCTTGGAGACTTTGGCCTTCTCTTGTGCCGCAGCAGGCGCATGATAGCATCATTAACGAAAACACCCATCTTTCTGCTAGAAAACTTGCCGCCGCTCTTTGGGAGTTCCATCACTACTTTCTCCTCTCTAAAATGCACCGGCGTGTTGGTGCTAATGGTGCTGGTGAGTCTAAAATGCGCCGCCACCGTGCCCAGCACCATTACAAGGACAAGAGTATCGACTTGTCGCATTTCTTGGCTGATCCTTCTCCCAGTTCTCCTGAACAGGTAAATTTTTACCTTGTTCCATACTGTACAAACAAGTCTTTATGTATTTGTTTTGAAAAAATTGGTCGATTTGGGATTCTGGGTTTTTTATTTTATGCTTCTGCTGGTTGATTGATTAATTGGTGGCTTGTTATGCTCTATGGTTTCTCGTAATTTTGTAGGGTACGAGTGGATTAATGTTGACGGGTTCGTTTTGTTTATGTTATGCATTGTATATTTTGGCTAATTGATGCTTGTGAGTGATTTGTGGAAGTGGAATGTCATATCAAGCAGGCTAACTCTCTCTCTCTCTCAAATTTGTATTGAGAGGATTTTATTCGGTTTTTCTTTTCCTCTTGCATGGTTGTTTATAGATTTAATATGATGATTTTATTTGATATTAACCACTTTTTATTGGCTTAACATTCCCATTCCCCTTAAATGCTTTTGTGGTTCCTATAATACCGAGGTAATGTGATAGTTTGTTTGGTATCTTATATTGTGCATCGTTCTCCTTGAGATAATTCACTGAATTTATATATTTTGGTCTAAAGGAAGCACATAATTCAAGTTCCATATTGATTGGTCACGCAAGGACCTCATTCTTGTTAAATTGGAGGGTTCTTTCTGCTGTTGTGGATTTTAGAAGTACACTTGATGCTCGACTCATACAAAATATGATTACAGTAAAACTTCTGGACGATAATTTTGATATGTGTTACATATTGCTTGAACCCTGAATGTCTCTATGTACCAATAGAACAACCAATAGCAGTTAATTAAAGTAACGAGTGTAAATGTTGTAAGGTCGCATGTATTGAGCAGTGAGAGTTCCAAGCTGATATGCTTTAACCAAATGCAAGTTATGGAGTCTGCATATGATGTCTTGAGCCAGTATAGGAAGAATGGAATTTTGCCATTAATCTTTCTGCTGTTTCTTACACCAGCCAGAGAGTGCAAGCAGCTTGAGGAGGCATATTGCTCAATCACTGATTCAACATCACCGAGCAATAGAAAGAAATACTCGTGCCCTGCAGCCTGTATCTCCTGCAAGTTATGGTAGTTCCATGGAGGTAAGCATAATTTCGCTTCTTTCTCCTTTAGTCTTTAATTTTCTAGGCACATGAACAATTTCCTGGAAAAGCAGATGCTTGGCTTTTCTAGAGCCAAAGCCAAGCACCTTGCAGATTTAATATTTGAGTGGAATGAGGTAGAGTGACTAGGGTGTGTCCAGCTCAACTTTTTGGTGTGTGGGCCTAGAATAGTTTAGACTGCACTAAACATCATGTATGAGCCCTGGTTTTGTATTCATTGCATAGCATCTTGTATATTCTGAGAATCTAGTTAATCAATGACATATTGAAGAAACCTTGGTGATTGAAATGCTTCAGTAGGGTTATTACACATAAGTATTATTTTGCACAATTTCATTATTATAGTTTAGGTTTTGACACATATGCTTTATGCATTGGAGGTAGTGCAAGTTGTTTTTTATTTTAACATTGAACTTCTCTCCCCTCTCCTCTCTCAATTTTTGCCTCCCTTTTTCCCATTTATGATAAAACCCTGCAATCCATGTAAAGTGACAAAGGGATTATTTGACTTTCAAGAAAACTCCCAAATGGCACCCAATAGTCACTTGTTCAAGAGAATATTTGTGGCTGTGGAATCAGTTTCTCCTCGACCATGACCCTCAGGCAGTGTTAAATCCTTTTGCAGAAATTTGGATTATCTTCAACTACTGTCCTAATTTTTTTCCATTATTTTTACTTCTTGATTAACCTCTAGTTTTGTAGTATTGGTTACTTTAGCATTACCACTATTTTCCATATGCTTAACACATTTGCTCACATTGAGTCTCAGGAACACTGTGATTTAGATATTTATTTACTGTATCAATAGTATATCCTTTGGCCTTATCAAAGCTTCTGCATGGTTTCATATGCTATTTTACTGCAGATGGCACCTTATAACCCTGCGGTCACGCACACAAGTTCTTTGCACTTTAAGGGAAGGGTTGGTGAGTCGCGATATAATCTTAAAACATCTACAGAACTGCTAAAAGTACTAAATAGAATCTGGAGCTTGGAGGAGCAACATGCTTCTAATGTTGCATTAATTAAAGCATTGAAAACGGAGCTAGACCATGCCCATGTCAGGATCAAAGAGTTGTTTCGGGATCAGCAGGCAGATTGCCATGAAATAGACGATTTGATGAAGCAAATTGCTGAAGATAAGCTAGTAAGGAAGAGTAAGGAACAGGATAGAATACATGCTGCTGTACAGTCTGTGAGGGATGAATTAGCGGATGAGAGGAAATTAAGAAAACATTCAGAGAGCCTACACAGGAAGTTGGCTCGAGATCTATCTGAGGTTAAATCTACTCTTTCTAATGCTTTGAAACAGCTGGAAAGAGAGAAAAGATCAAGGATGCTGTTGGAAGACCTTTGTGATGAATTTGCTATGGGCATAAAAAACTATGAGCAGGAGGTGCATGCTCTGAAACAGAAATCTGACCAGGATTGGGCTGGGAAGTCTAACCATGGCCGTTTGATTCTCCATTTATCAGAATCATGGCTTGATGAACGAATGCAAATGAGACTAGAAGAAGCTGAGAGTGGTTTGGCTGAGAAAAACTCAATAATGGACAAGTTAAGCTTTGAAATTGAGACTTTCCTTCAGGCCAAACGGATGTCTGCTTTCAAGAGAACCAATAATGTGTTCCCACGGGATAGGCGAAGCTCACTTGAATCTGTCCCTTTAAATGAGGCTGTGAGTGCTCCTCAAGCTGTTGATGAAGAAGATTCTGCAGGCAGTGATTCAAATTGTTTTGAACCAAACAAGCCAAGCAATGGTGACTTGAAATTTAACGAGGATGAGGCTGTGGACAATAACGTTGACGAAATGCTAAAACGAAGTCAAACAAAGAAAAGTAGTGCATCTCGAGAAAGAATAGGCGGTCGAAATCCATCCAATCTGCAAGTTAAGTTTGAAGAACAGATGTCTTGGGCTATGTCGTGTAATGGTAATAAAGAGCCTCAGATGATAAATACAGAAACAGGGAAAGATGCAGAAGGGAAGCCAGCGGAAATAAGCACTTGTCGCAAACCTGAAAATTGTGGAGCCACTGAAGATGATATTCATGAAAGAAATAACGAACATGATGAGTTCCATGGGTCAAAGTCAAACTACATGATTGATAATTTGATAAAAAATCATATATTGCTATCAGAAGGCGGGAGCGTACATCCTGAGAATGAGTGCGGTGAGGCTTCTTGCAGTTATCCTGTGCGGAGGAATCAAGCTAGTCCAGTGCGGCAGTGGATGTCAAAACTCACACCCCCAGATATTGACATTTCTGAATCTTCCACAAAAGTGCCTCCAGCCTCAAAGGAGAACACATTGAAGGCAAAGCTTCTTGAAGCAAGGTCAAAAGGGCAACGCTCGCGATTTAAAGTTTTTAGAGGTTCCTCTCAAGCTATGAGGGCAATCCGCTGAACTGTTAAGATGGTGCCAGTCAGGCTTATGCATCGACCCTTCTACCTTGTTGCTTGTATTATGTGAATATTGGACTGCAGCGCTCTAATCCATTTGATTGTTGCCTCGCTTTGTAATTTGGAATTTAAGTTTGTAAATAAGTGCAATAATATTCTTACGTAGCTACAGAATTGATGAATTGTGAGATGCATTCCAATTTTGCGTCAGTGTTTGCAGCTTTTTATCTGCCGAGATATTTCAGGATGGTGTGGAATGTCTCTTGTGGATTGCATTGTGCAAAGACATGTTTCAAGACTCTTTATCTTGGGGTGGAGATCCTGCAGAATATACTAATTACAAGTTAATGGATAATTAGTACGCATTAACGTCGAGGTTTGACAAAGCAAATTCTGGATGGAAACGCTTTCCTCTTGTGTATAAATTCTAAGATGGACGTTGGGCCATGTTGAGTTTAGTGGGCCTAGATAATCTGGCTGCCGCATCTGGGAAGGCGATCGATAGCGCGGGAGGGGCATGGCAGCGGCGTCGTTTAGGTGGATACTGCAGCTACACAAGGACGTGCCAAAAGCAGCTCGGTTCTACTCGGAAGGTCTGGATTTCACGGTTAATGTCTGCACGCATCGCTGGGCAGAGCTTGAATCCGGTCCACTCAGGCTCGCTCTCATGCAATCCTCCAGGTTTTTCCAATGCCTTTATTCTGTTTGATAATATGTCGAAATAAAATTCATTTCCACTTCTGAACTAACTTCATCCTCATTCTTTTTTTAAGACTTGTGTTCTGCATTCTGCTATCGTTGTGGATGTCAGTGCAGTAGACAATCTAATCGGTCATTGATTGCACTGATAAAGAAAACATTACAAAAGCTTTAGAGTCAATCTGGGTGTTTTGAACACAAACTCATAAGTTGAACAATTAAGAAAACTATGGTTTCCTTTTAAAATTTGAGGCGCTTTAGTATACAATTCTGATGGTGCAATTGATTTAATCAACTGGCATAATCTACATTGCCATTGCATGAGCTGACTTTCTGCAATTTAGCTTTCAACTTCATTGTGTATTCAATTAATCAAATGTTCATTATACTCGACTAGTCATTCCTTTGGTTTCTTAAGCATGGCTCAATAGATAACACATAGGTTTTTTTTGGCTTCCTTTGCTATTTTGAGTTCCTGGTGGAGGGGACCTCAAGAATTTTGAGTTCATTAATGAAATCTGTGTTTTGTTTATGACTTGACTGGAGATACTGGTTTCTAACCAAGTTTTACAGTGACCATGTCATACAGAATGGATACTCATCTCTACTGTCATTCACAGTGACGGACATTAACAGTACAGTGACGAAATTAATGGCATTGGGGGCTGAATTAGATGGTCCTATCAAATATGAGATCCACGGGAAGGTATTCACCTTCATTTCTGTAGACTTTTTCTCGCATGCCTTTTCTTCAGTTTGATAGTGATATTGAAGTTTCGATTAATTTGCTCGATCAGGTTGCAGCTATGCGATGTATTGATGGTCACACGTTAGGCCTCTATGAACCGGCATAACCATTAACAAAAGTAAAGAGCATTTGATTATGCCATCTTGAAATCTCTGAAGACAGAGAAGACCTGAGAATCTTTTCTTTCTCTGGATTCCCTTCAATCACTCTTTGTGTTATTTATTCGTCCAGTTGATTACCACCATGCGCAGTCTAAAGGGTTAGACCTGAAATAAGGTCAACCTGTTGAATGTCAAAGAACGGAAGCTGTTGTGCAGATGGGATATAAATGTCTCATGATAAATGGTGTTTGTCCCATTGTAAGACCATTCTTTTTGTAATCGATTCACAACGTTAATTTGGCAATTTAACCTGGTCTGGCGCTCAAACGGTTTTGGCAATTACAAAGGTATAGTGTCTGGCGCTCAAGTGTTCATAACAATAGCATGTCTCAGAGACTTTATATTAGACCAGCTAATGTCATGCAGGTTAAATATCGGCCTAATGCTCCATTTGTCTGGCGCAAAATTTGGATTGTTGGCTGGACTGATAGTGCAAAGACAACTCTTAACAGTGCTTTTTTGGTCTGGTTGACCAACAAAGGGAGAAATCATCATTAATAACGTTAACATCTCCCCTGTTGGGTCTCATGATCTTAATATCACATCCTGGTTTTAATTATCCCACAGGATCCTGCACTTTGCAGAATCCCTAAGATACAGTCTGGACCCTTTAACGGATCACACTGATCAAGATGTTTGGGAGGGAGGTAGGTAGAGTTTCTTCGTTACGGGAAGACTAAAAATCCTGATAATTTGAAGCTGCACAGCACTAACTAGAATCCTCATATCTCGTACAATCCATCCATATTGTAGTGTCTTCGAAAGTGAGTCTGTTTGGGCCGCTCGTGAGGGAATAGTAGTCTCGGGCTGCAAATTCTTGAATCTAAGCAGAAGATTAATCCAAGCATACAATCAACAACAGTAACAGGGTCATTCGACAGTAGGCTAGTGGTCTAACAAGTGGACAGTATTTTGGTTTTTATTATCAAATGCAAATGAGGGGTAAGTTTAACGACCTCTGTAGTCCAAGCGGCCTTTCGTTCCCTTGAAATCATCGATCCTCTTGTTTGGTCGTTAAGTCAGTGGCCTTTCGTTCCCCGACGAGTCCGTTGCTCTCTCCCTGGCTTCATCTTTGCTTCTTCAAAGGTATTTCAAAAATATCTATCTATAAATATCTCTGATTTCCTCGACTACCCACTTTTCTACCGGTATTGAACTCTCTTCGTTTGATCTCCGATGGAAGCCTCAATTCCTCTCTCCCGCATTGGCCTCGCCGGCCTAGCCGTTATGGGCCAGAACTTGGCCCTAAACGTCGCCGAAAAAGGCTTCCCTATCTCCGTCTACAATCGCACCGCTTCCAAAGTTGACGAAACCCTAGATCGGGCACACCGCGAGGGTGAACTCCCCTTGACTGGTCACTACACTCCCCGCGACTTTGTTCTCTCCATCCGACCCCCCAGATCCATTATCATTTTAGTCAAAGCTGGATCTCCTGTTGACCAAACCATCGCCGCTCTCTCCGAACACATGTCCCCTGGTGATTGCATCATCGACGGCGGAAACGAGTGGTACCAGAACACTGAACGTCGTATCGAAGAAGTTAGCCAAAAAGGCTTGCTTTATCTCGGTATGGGTGTGTCCGGTGGAGAAGAAGGCGCTCGTCACGGGCCGTCTTTAATGCCCGGTGGTTCCTCCGAAGCTTATAATAATAGTAAAGATATTTTACAGAAAGTCGCTGCTCAAGTTGAAGATGGGCCGTGTGTTACTTACATTGGTGAAGGCGGGTCGGGTAATTTCGTTAAGATGGTTCACAATGGAATCGAGTATGGAGACATGCAGTTGATTTCTGAAGCTTACGATGTTTTGAAACACGTGGGCGGATTAAGTAACGAGGAGTTAGCGGAGATATTTGATGAGTGGAATAAGGGTGAGTTGGAGAGTTTCTTGATTGAGATAACGGCTGACATTTTTAAAGTTAAGGACGAGTATGGTGATGGTGAGCTTGTTGATAAGATTTTGGATAAGACAGGAATGAAAGGGACCGGTAAATGGACGGTTCAGCAAGCAGCTGAGCTGTCCGTTGCCGCCCCGACCATTGCGGCCTCACTGGATTGTAGATACTTGAGTGGATTGAAAGAGGAAAGAGAGAGAGCATCTGAGGTTTTGAAAGAGGCGGGATTGAGGGATGAAATTCAAAATCCAGGGATACGTGTTGATAAGAAGAGATTAATTGATGATGTGAGGCAAGCTTTGTATGCTTCCAAGATTTGCAGTTACGCACAAGGGATGAATTTGTTGAGGAGCAAGAGCAATGAGAAGGGTTGGGATTTGAATTTTGGTGAGTTGGCGAGGATATGGAAGGGTGGATGTATTATTAGAGCTGTGTTTTTGAATAGGATTAAGAAGGCCTATCAGAGGAATCCGAACCTGGCAAGCTTGGTTGTGGACCCAGAGTTTGCAAGGGAGATGGTTCAGAGGCAGGTAGCCTGGAGGCGAGTCGTTGGGTTGGCAATTTCAGCTGGCTTTAGCACGCCTGGGATGTGTGCTAGCCTATCTTATTTTGATACTTATAGGAGGGCAAGGCTGCCGGCAAATCTTGTTCAGGCTCAGAGAGACTTGTTTGGGGCCCATACTTATGAGAGGGTTGATCGCCCCGGATCGTATCATACTGAATGGACAAAACTTTCCCGGAAGAGTAATGCTGGTGTTGGTGCGTTCAATTGAGCAGCTACCTTCGGTTGGTTGGGTTGGTTGCTTGTTTGTTTGAGTTGGCTATTGGCGATGTTTCTATTTGAATTGGAGTTGTATTTTTCATTGAGAAGACATAGCAATTATCGATTCGCCTTGTAGTTTTAGCAGTTAATGAGAAATGCATGCTTTTTTTTTAACATCTCTTAAGGTGCTCATTCTTCAGCACCACAAATGACGCATTTGCTTATGCTTTTCTATCATGTTTACTCCTTTTCCCAGGAATCAGATAAAATCCTTGTGGTTTGATGCGAGTATTAATCCCCTGTTAGAGATGCACATCAGATATTCAGGAAATGTTGGTGTCCTAATCCGTGAAATATGTAAATTGTTGGTTAGAATTCTAGTTTATAATATGAAAAAAATGGAGTTTCTTCTTCTTCAGCAGAAGGCTTTTCGCTTTTGTTCTTTTGGTTTCGTTGCCAAAGAATAATTGATCATTGTGATTATTGGACTTTTAGTCTGCTTCGCTAGCACAGGACTGAGTGCAGATTATGAGCAACTTTTCAATAGTTAATTATTTGGGTGGGCTTTGTGGTGGTTTAGAGATTGGGGCTGCATAAACATGTGCTGGTACGTTCAAAATAGTTTTGCATACTTGCAGCTTTGTGCTGAAGGAGAAATTCTCCCAAGGTGGTTTGATTGCAGATATGCAGAGTAGGCTCAGGCATTTGACACTTCCTCATACAGGTGATTTGGTAAATCTGAGACAGAAGCATTTGACAATATGCTAAGTTACAATACAATTGAAGGATGATCGAATAAGGATACTGTGTACCTGTGCATATGATTCATTTGAGATCTGTACCCTTTCAAAGCAGGTTGCTGACAAATACGTAGGGGGTTGGACTAAAATCTCTAATTGCGTTTCCTCCTGCCATAACTGTCACACTGCAAATAATATGGGGATATCCGGTACATTGGATCAAGCAAACACTGGCTATTTTTTTCTAGTTGATGTCTCAAAATGCTGTTGAATCTGTTGCCAAATATTTGTTCTCGGTTGCACTAAACACAACTTCATCATTTACAGCCCACACGGTTAAAAAATGCCAAGTATTTCACATGGGTATGTAACCTCACTGATGTGATTTGGTAACCACATAATTCATGGACACAGCTTTAGATTTTGTAATGAAAAAGGAGACCAACATGGAGCAAGGACAAATACTTTACATAATAGAGAATAACAAAATGTCATGGGAAACCTCCATCCTCAAGCACGGGCTGAGTTCTAGTTACTGTTGCAGAAGGCATTTTACTTCTGCCAATCCATATAGTATCAAGTGCTAAATCTTCATCAACTTGCCTCTCCATTACTTGAATCTTCTTTGCCTGGACAACTTTCAAGGCCGCAATCCCAATATAACATAACAAAATCAACCCACCAAATCCAAGCACAATTCCGATCACCCACAAATTCCACGGCCCCTGCTTCTTCGTCCTGTTCTTCTTCAATGGAATAACATTCTTCTTCTTCTTCAATGGAACAACAATCGAGAAATGCCCCAGATCTTGAGATAAACAAACATTAGGCACACTCATTTGACTAAGATGAACTGTCCCATTTCTACTAAATGTTGCACATCTTGCTCTTGAAACCTTGCTTTCAGATAACATCAAATTAGAGAAACGAATCACAATAGACTTACCCATTGTATTGAGACTAAGCATTGTAGTGCTCTTAGCTCTTACATTTGATGCGTCGAAAACCTTGAAACCGATTACAGGAGTGATCATTGAGTAACCTGGAACAGTATAGAAATGAGAAGACCAGTTGCCCAAGTCTTGATAGACTAAAGCCAGTCTCTTCACATGAGGCACTGGCATGGTTCTTGAAGGGATGTGAAAGTAGCTGAAATTAGCACCTCTGTTCCACAATCTCCGACTTCTGAGCCGCACAATTGAAACTGTCATACCCGATAGATTAGCTGGAAGCATCGCCTTGTACAGAGCACCTGTGTGAGGCCGGTGCCGGACCAAAGATTTGAAAGCAAAATCCTGAAGACATGTATCCACGGATTCAGTAGTCTTGTTGTCTAAGCCGTGAACCAACGGAAACAAATATAAGCCGAAAATTAAACAGACTAAATTAGGGCTCATGTTGAGTTGAATAAAGTAGTAAGCCGCATTGCGTCTATCCTGCAGTTTCTGAGATGTAGAGTTCGAAAATCGCAAAGAATTATGGCGACGGGTCTACATATGACACCTGTATTAGTGCATTTGTTGATGATGAATCTTTTTTTCTGGGCATACTTTGGAATGGGACCCTATAATGGAGGACTAAAGAGTTGGTTTACATCCTGTCAACTTGTTTTCCATTTGACTTGAGCCATCGCGAGGTTCCACCAGCAGATGCTTTCATGATTTTTACTGTTGTAATCATCATTCCTGTCGACGAGAGAGAAAGAGCCCATAAAATGCGGGAGAAATTCTGGTAATATAAGCACTGAAAACATGCGTTGATTGTTGTTTCACTCGGTAGGCCGCACACGCTGCCATGGAATTGATGCGAATAGAAACTCTTAGATGGACGGTAGCATCAGGTTGCCATCTGTATGGGCAGCCGGTAACTTTGTTATCGTATACACGTATTCATTATCAAATTAACCTGCGACCTAAATCTCCTCCTTAAATACAAACACTTTCCCTGATTTGACCTTTAAGTTGGTGGGGTCAAATCAGTCAGAGGAGAAGTTCACATGGCTGTGGGGCCATGCTGATTTGTATTGAAGTTATGACTAATGATTTCACAAAGAAGAAATTTGTGAAAAGCATGAGCATCTTGCGGTTGCCTATGACTACTCTTGCACTAACGCACTCAGAGTATCATAATGGTTGCCGTCAACGAGTAATGGTCCAATGTTCCCTCTAATTCCACGCTTGAAAACTCACTTTTATTTAGACTACATACAACAGAAATTTGATTTCATAAAAGAGCTGGTCAATCATCTCACGGAACAAAGAAACACCTAAACCTGCAACAAATTTGCTAAGCCATCTACCAGCCAATGCTCCACGAGGGCAGTACTGGAAAATAAAAAACTCATTGCCTGATTGTAAGCTCAGCCCTTAGATGAAGGATTCCGTTGATAAAATATAGGCTGTCATCCGCCATAAATGCTGTCCAAGGAATACCAAACAGATTTCTGTAGCCAACAGCTTTCCCTCCTGTGAAGGTGTAGTTACCTTTATACTTGCTCACGTACTCCTCCGTTGGCTTTACCCTAGCTGCAAACTCGTAATCTACTGCAAATGTGGCCGACCCCTTCTCTTGCATCCCCAAAAACAAACCAAAGCAATGAAATGAATTTTGTTGGTCCATGTTGCAATGTGCTGAGAGAAAAAATCCCTGACCACCAAGGTGAAATGCCTGTGAATAAACCCGACCAGTTGGAAACAGATGCGCACACTCCTCCCGCTTCAGGTTCAGGTATACGATACATTGTTGACGGGGCAGTTCGAACTCCACCACTTTGACAGGTCGATACTTGTAAGCCCGCTCCACAAAACGACGATAGGCGGAATTGGCTTCCTCTGCTGCAAGAGCACGCTGCCGGTATGGTGTTTCAGCCTTGAAAAAGAGAGATTCAAGCACTACCTTTGATGCAAGTTCAGGATCAAAGTCATTGCAGGTTAATACTTTCTTCAGCTTTCGGCAGGTCATGTATGGAAAACGAATAAGTCGACCAAGTCGAGAACCCAGAATTTCTCGCCGTTCCTCTAATTTAGGATAATGAACTCGAGCCCACTTCAACGCAAAGTCATAAACAGCATCTTCTGAAGCTATCTGGAGATCATCATTGGATAATACTGCCTCAATACCAGCCAAGGGCAAGCTAAGCACCTCTTCTTGAAACCTGGTAAGAAACACAAAAATCTTTAACAAGCAACTTAGTGCTGCCTCAATTCCGGCGGCCATAAAAAGTATCAAGGTCAAAAGATGGTACAATATTATCATGCCAAAAAGTAGGCAATGGTTTGAGAGATTGTTTATGTGTACTTCATTAAAAAAACAAAGATTTCAACGTGTCATCAAAAAAAGAACAAAATCCACTCTAAGGAAAAAGAAACAAACAATCTTTCAGTAACAAACTATTGAAGCAATGAGTTATGATAACAGTGGGACTCACTTAGTAATATCCTTGTATTGAGCAGCAAGAAACTGCTTAGCTGTATCTGCCAGAGGCAGAACAGCGTCTGCCATTAAAACACTAGAAGGAAGATCCAGATACAGTAAGGCAGATTCACTGGTCATGGGAAAGTTCCGCAACAACCTGCTGCAATATCTCATGCATGATGCAACCTCAAACTTATCGGCAGCCATTAGCACATCCAGCAAAGCAGTTGGTGTGGTTGTCGATAATGTATTAGTATACATAAAATTAAGGAGTTCCATAAAAGCTGCTTCTTCTGCACAATAGAATATACACAAAGAAGAGACAGAATGACATTAATGAGTCTAAATAAAATTGCAATAAAATAAATGAGTTATAAGTTTCCAGTTTCTAGACAAACATTGACAAAAAAATCCAAATTTCACAAGTTGCAGCATTCACCTGAGGCATGTATCCGTACAGCTACAAGCCGCTGCTCTAACTCTCTCATCCCATTTGAAAATAACTGCATGAGGCACAAAAAGTTAAAAGTCAAAATCAAGTGAACCAAGGAATACATAAAACATAAACTTAGGCAAGAATGCTCACCTTATAAAAAAAGGGGCTTTTTGCAGCTAAAATTGGAGAACTAATATGCAGAGTCTTAATTCTAAGAACTGCTGAACCGTCCATGCTCCAAGATGAATCATGGCTATGAGTAGCTTCTTCACCTAAAATTTGTTATAAGAGGGTAGCATAAAATATAAACCAAGTGGATTCAGACTTCAGTTGAGTCCAAGGCCATACGTGATTCCTAATTCATCGGAAAATAAAAGTTTTTGAAAGAGAGTAGGATGATGCATATACCATGTTGGTTCAGATTAAAATTGACATCAGCAGGTGATTCCTCAACCATTGCTTCCGGTTCTTCATCTTGATTCTCATAGGCCACACCATCCTCAGTGTCTGGCATGTTACAGTGTAAAATTTGTTCCTCACGTTGCACAAGAACATCCACGGCTAGGCGCAAAACGTACATCAAAGTCCAAATCAGCAGGATGCGAAACTCAAAAATTAAAACTAAATTACGCGTGCGTATTTTTCCACAAGGCAAACCATAACGCATCCAATCACGAAAATAACAGCTGAAAAAATAATATCCATGGCTCTTCATTTGAACAAAAGGGAAAACCAGCTAATCTAATTCAAAAACAAATATTAATAAATCCCTGGGAAAAAAATCATACTCTGAAACACACCCTGTTCAAAAATTTCAAGCCCTTAACCGATTATAAGCAAAAGCAAACACACATAAAACTTACCCGCATCTTTCTTAATCTCTTCTCTCCGTCTTTTGCGGTTTCGGGCCCAATCAGAGATTGAAGAACAACCGTCACCGTCGGATTTAGTGTCGGGCAAATCGGGGATGATTTCAATCCTCAGGACCCGATCCGAGAAATTGCTGTCGTTAAAGGCGAACCCAAAATCCGAATCGGGCACACCCGGAGAGAAGTCGGAGTTCATGCTCGATCGAGGATCGAATAGATCGACGTTCGGAATTCTCATCCCCGAAAATTCCCCCAGCCCTGAATTGAAAACAAATTAATCCCAAACTTGAAGTCTGATTTCAAACTTCGAATCTTGTGGAAACTGTGTCTATAGAATGACAAACGAAGACTCAGAATTTAGTTCAACGGAATTCATAAACGGAATGACACTCCGTTGAACAGGTTACCCTACCTATTACTGACGTCTTCGACACTACAGATATTTTAATGTCCGAATTTTACAGAATGAGGAGATCCACAATTATCTCATTTGAACTTAACGGAGAATAACTACTTTCTAACTTATTTAACGGAACACGTTAACTGCTTACAAATTTCTAATATGGGTTGCTTCCGTTGCATCGGTTCCTACACTTGTTACTAATATGAGCCGTGGGCCACCTTACTTCCACACTACCAAACATTCTAAGTTCACCCACAGACCATATAAGCCCAATTTAAACTTGGGCCAAAATGTCAGTCTTCTTTCTTTCAGCAGAACGTGGTGGTATGAAAGATCACAACTAACAATTTCGTTAAAATTTTTTTATAATTTTAATTTAATAATTATAAATAAATAGGTACATAATTTTGCTTGCAACCAAAGCTATAATTTTCTTTTTATAACAATAATTAATATCCAATTATTAATTAAAAATTATTTTGGTTCTGATTTAACATGTGAACCAGAGAAATTAAGAAAAGCAAAAGCAAGAAGGAAGAAGAAGAAGAGGAGATGATGCTTGTGTGTCTTCCTGGTTGTCATTGGATTAACATTCTTAATTATTGCTAAATGAAGGGTAATTAGTACTAATCACTTTCTCTTGTGATTCTTCTCCATTGTTATATAATATTCGTCCCTTTAATCAGTGTGACAAGACAACAACAGTGCAAAGTTAAATTCTGTCTCCTCCTTTCTTTGTTTTAACAATTAAGAAAGTACTAACTTTTATGGATCATTAACTTGTTAATTTCTGGAAACACTTTCTTTATTGCCGACTCCGGCATCGGGAATTAGAATTATGCTTCTACACTTGATATTACTATTGAGCAACCCAAGCATCCCTTTGCAGTGAAGTCTTGTCAAGTTATATTAATACCCAATGGAAGATTCCCGCTTGTGAATGATTAATAATAATAATAATAATAATATGTTGATGGTTTAGCTTAATCTCGTTGACTAATCTCATTAATTAAGATTCTTAATCTTTAGTTATTATGAGATTTCATTGACTTTAGTAGGTGAGTGGGATGCATTGCTGCCTAGCTAGTTATCCAATTAATTCAAAAGTTTTCTTACAAATAAAATTAACAGAATTAGTTTAAAATTTGAATCACACTCTTACGCTTTTTAACTATTGTCAAATGTCCTCTATCTTTAATAAGATTTTGTTACATTAGCAATATGATTCAAGTAATGTTAAAGTATGGAGACAAGATAGAAACATTGAGGTATAGAAACTTGATTAGGTGAATCAAGGTAAGTGGGTGTTGTGTTGATATCTACTATCCGCTACTTGGTTTTCTAGTGCCCTTAGAAATAGGTCTTGCCATACACGTTGTTGCCATTTTCATGACAATGTATGCTAACTAATAACCAAAAGTGATCAAACTGTTAAAGAAGACCCTCACATTAAGTAACTTGATTTGATGTATGCATGTCAAATAATTTTAATGGGAGAAATAGTTTTGAGAAGAAAGCACTATGAGTGATCGAATTCATCCCTGCGCACTACGTTTTTCTAAAATAAAATAAAATAAAAACAAAGCAGCCTCACTTTAAGAAAGCTATGGATCATCATATCTTGGATCCTAATTTAGATATAAGGTTTAATTACAATATATTTTAAATATTTTACGATTTAATTTTTTTAATTATTAATTATTTTAAATTTTACATTAATTATTTTTTAAAAAAAATCTTAAGTTTAGATTCTAAACCTAACTAATTCAATTTTCATACGATTATAATCACAATACAATAACAAATTAAGAACTAAATAATAAATTATTTTATTTATTTTAAATTTTATGTTAAGTGATGTGAGATGTGAATTAAAATTACACACTGCATGTATAATACCAGGATTTGTTAGTAGAGTTGAAGCTGTAAGTTCACAAGACAGCATCTCTCGACTGTATTGTTTATGTATTTAGATGATGACGTTAATTAACCGAAAACAAGAACTGGGTCAAGTGTTAGCAAGCAGCAGCAGGAGCTTGGGCTGAAAGTGAGAGACTTTTAACTGTGACTGAAGAAAGATAAATGATAGAAAAATCCAAGGCAAACAGCAAAGGGCAGGGATAAATCCAAGAGCAGATAGCAGAAGAGAGAATAATGAAAAGAGATCCCAAGGGAAGGAAGGAACCATGCATGTGGGCAAGGTATGAATGATTCTGGCAATCCCATTGTGACAAGGAGATGAATATAAAAACTGATGATAGAAAAGGCATTGATATAAAAGATGAAAACTTTGACAGAAAAGGGAACAGATTGCTGGAAGATGAGCTGTGTAATAATGTGAGTAAAGCACAATGGTCATTTCACGGGACAACCCCATTTGTCCAGTAATTATATTTATAGCGTGAAAAACTAAAAGATGAAAAAATCAAAAAATAAAAATAAAAATTGCCTTGTGCTTTTCCTTCCAATTTGCATTTGCATCGGTACTTGTCTTTCAGCCATTGCTGCTGCTGACGACATTGTCTCTTCTGTTCTGTTCATCTCCTTTTTATCTTCTTTCTCTCGCCCGTTTATGAGGGGAGGTGTCTGTTCATCTCCTTTGTATCTGTTCGTTGTTTAGTAATTCTTTCTTTATTTCCATGTTAACCTTGTGGAATACAACAATACCTTCTTGCTTTTTGAACATGAACCTACTTCATTTTGTTCTCGCTTTTACGTCCTACATTTCCCGCAACAAAATCTTTTTAATTACTTCTTTCTCACCTGACCCGTCCAGCTTATTGACTCGTTATTGCTGTATTTTCCTTGCTTGTATTAAGAGATTCGTGACTTCACGACGGCACCTTAATAGATATGTGTGTGTGTGTGTGTATACACACACACACACATATATATGCATGTGATGCCGTTCCTTTGTCAGTTGAATTGGTGATATTTCTTTTTTCTTGTGGGTGGTAAATATAATTAATGTTGAAATTGGAAATTAATCAAGATGTCCAACCAAAATGATATTAATTTGATGGAAAGGGATTGATATTGTAGGGTTTCTAGGTAAGCATTAAAGGATCTATAACCAGAAGGAGTGGTAACAAGTTAAAGCAAAACCTATCACCTTCACCCCCCTATGCCTGAATCTCACAATGATCGTACCTCCTCAGCGTCGCAATTGTTTCCTGCCAAGTATCAAGAATAGCTCTCACACTGCACTGCGAAGTTTTTCCAAGTGAATTACCTACATAAATTATTCTAATGTACACTGTGACTGGCAAGATTCACGCTGCTGACTCTGTATGCAGGCCGAATGAAATCCAATGTAGTATTATTATTGTTGTGAATAAGAAAAAAAGAGATTAGATGGATGGGTGGGGTGGGACGGATGAGAAGAAAAAGAAGTGATAGGACAAATGGACATGATATGAAAATGCGGTGAGTAGTAATGAGGAGGGTGAAATTTTGGGAAAATTGTCTAAGCAAGCAAGCAAGAAAAGAAAGCTATAAGCTGAGCGGGTACCACTTGCTGGGTAGCCTTTTGTGCATTGAGAAGACGCTGATTTCAGCGAGTGAATGAGAATTTGATGTGATCTTACCCCAACAGTCCACAGCAGTACACCTATTCTTTATTATTTCTTCATTGTCATCATACTTCCATTGCCTCTTTTGTGGTTCCCCCCACCCTCCTTGTCTCTTTCCCTCATTTCCTTCCCCTCTATTATTAGTTTACATCGATCGTTTCCCCATTCCTATATAAGGTCTTGCTATGGTGTATCCATCCGAAATTTGTCCTTATAAAAATTTAAAATATATAAATATATTATAATTACACCATCTTACATATATATATTTTTTTGACTTTTTATATTTTCTTATAAAATAGAAAATTCTATGAAAATTGCCTTAAGAAAAATAGTCTTTTTTTTTATAGTAATCACCTTCTCTTAGAAGATCATTTGGCAAAATTAGGAGAAAATTGAATATCATCCATTTTGCATGTGATTAGTTCAAATTATGCATATGCATACAAGTGAGACAGTAAAATATTTCATTAAAATTTTTAATTTTAAAATACGAATGTTTTTTCCAACAGATATTATTGTTTCAAGTTTGATAGTTCTTGATACAAGGATTGATTCTTTTTTTTAGTATTTAATTTATGATATTTAATACTTTTAAGATCATGATTAACTATTTTTCTGTTAATTCGGTGACTTTAACTATAATTATAGTAAATTTACGTAAATTATGGTCATTAATGGAAATTTATTTGTTTTTATCTTATGCTCTACTTTCATTATTCCAGCAAATTCAATGCCATGTCCAAAGCATGTGAATTGCGATGCTAAATCAAAGTCTCTTGCTTCTTTTCCATTGCAATAACTATGAAAGAAGATTCTATACCTAATCCTGTAATATTCGTGGACTTTGGGATAGAAGATGTGCATTAGCTTTCTCTACAATTAATCAAATTCATAATCTCCAAATAACTGACAAAATTACTATCGTTATACAATCTCCACCCACTCTTCGTCTTGATGTTACTTGTTACACTTTCATGCTTTTATTTCAGGCAAATATGCACATGTTACCACCAATCTTTGAGAGATTGTAACCATGTTTTCATATTGTTCCATGTGGTTGGACTTCATTCACATGTAAAATTTTACATCATTTGGTTAAGAGTTTGGACAATACCTTACAAGTGCTCTAATTTCTTTAACTAATTTGAAAAAGATTTGGTCCTACTCCAATAACAAAACTTGAGATATCATATTTGTGAGCTGTAAAAGAAGACAATATCATAATAGTTGAAAAGGGTCATCACATCACATGATCAAATTTTAGTAATATTTTCATAGTTATCACTGTCTTGTGGAAACAGTGCATAGTGTAACTAAATTTTATGATTAGTTTAATCAACTTCATAAGCAGTTGCTCCATATTTACAGATTTGTGAGTGAATTGTCTTTAAAGATATTGCATGCTGATTGCACCACCCCCCTCCTTTAATTACAATAATTAAGCAAAGATTAAAGTTATTCACGATTCCTATAATTGGATATGTCATTAAATTTTTTTTTGTTCGGATGTGCCTTTACTAATTAAGAAGGAAAAGTAATCTAATCTCGAAATTACATCATGGTTCCAAGCTTGAGGTTAAAGTCATCATGGGATCGATCTTTTTTTCTACTTTAGAGCAAATATTAGTAAATTATGCCAGCAAAAATATTTAGTAAATATTAGTAGCCAAAGTTATACGATTCCTGAAGCCAGCAGGAATCTCATCAATATAGTAATAATCCTTCCTTGATCATCATCCATCAAGACTTGGATTATACTACAGTACAAAACCAAACCAAGCTTTCTTCATATGAATGCAGAAGGTAAGTACATAACTAGATCAAGGTATATTTTTCCTGCAGCATATATATAATGCATAACTCAATTTCTACACTCTTACATGCATGTGCCGTGAGCTAATAAAATTAATTAGCCTGTAAGTTGGATATGCTGCCATAATAAATTAATTAAACAACTGTGATAAGAAGAAAGTATTACAATAATAACATATAATGAAAAGCAAAAAGTTTGCCAAGTACTTGTCATTAGGATTGTACCAATTGAATGAAGAGCCATAAGTCGTGCAGCATAAATAGAAACCCTAGGTGGATTAGGTTTTTCTTGGAATCTCTAGGGTTTTACTTAGTTCTCAAGTTTTTAATTTGACAATTACTTCACAGGTATTGTGAAGCTGCTTTTAAAGCTTTTCCTTTTTCTTTTTGATATTCAACAGAACTTCAGATTTTGGACTTACAAATGTTTATATGCCTTTATCGTGATAACTAAACATGTAATCTATACGTATGTATTTACTTGAAGGGAAAACATACATGACCCAGATTGTGTCTGCAAAGTAGACCAGCCTAGAGGGACCTGAATGTAAGTACAGCTCATGCTTAATACACTAAGGATTTAATTAATTTAGATAATAAAAAAAAATCTAGGGCATATGCGAAGTAAGTAATGGGCTCTCCACAATGCAGGGGATTGGTGGGAGGTTTCTTCATGGGAACAAGAAAGCAAAGGAAAAAGAAGAATATGAATAACTCCCTTTTATTTAGTTTGTTGTGATAATAAAAAATAATTTTAATTATGATTTCTCGTCTGATATTTGCCTTTCTTTTACCTATATAAAGCCATTCCCTCACTCACAGATCCATGAGATGCTTGGTTAAGTTAGTGATATTGAAAAAAAAATTTCTCTCCATTTCCTCTCTTATTGGCATTTGACTCCTTTTGTGAGATCTTGCTTACAGCAATCAGTATTTTCACCTCTCTTTTTTCCCTAGACTTCTACCAGTTCCTTTCATTCTTGAGATTTTCAGCTTTATTGTTCTCATCACACTCGGGGTTTTTCTAGGGTTTCATGTGCAAGGACTATTTTCATCGGTACATGTTGAAGTAGCACAGATCTGCATATGAATCTTGCACTTAAGCAAAGATATGTGGATAGGTTCAGCAATTTTGCATATTATGCCTCTTTTTTTGGTGCTTTATAGTGAAATTTGATGTATGCTTTTTTTCTTTCTTTGTTGTTATGATTAATAATTGAAGGGAGCTTTCTTCAGTCCACTTATGGGTGGCAATAGGATTTAATTAGCTGCCGACTCATTCATCCAAATACTGAGTTAATGGTCAAAATGATTACCCAGTAAATGAGTGAATGATGCGGAAGACAAATTGAATCTTAGGCTTCCTGTACTTGGACTGAAGGGAGCTCCCTTTACTGCTAATCTTATTCTTATCCATAGCTCTTTTATTGTTTTTTAAATCTTTATTATCGGTTTATTATTTTAAATTAGCTAGCCAGGCACACTACGCTACTGATTAATTATGCATTATTATGTTTACTGAAGCTATTCACTCTCTCGAAATTCAAACTTCTTCGTTGCTAAGGTAATGCTTACTGGATGCAATTAACTGTGTACTTAGCCGATTCGTTTCACTATTCCCTTTCAGGAATATCTCCAACTCTTTGCGATATTCTGGTGTTAATCTCTCTTTTGGAAAACAGGAAAGATTGCTCATGTTTATTGATTTTCTAAGCGTGTATTTATTATATAATGATCTTTTCCACGAAAAACACAGCAGATTTGACTAGGGTTATGGTTTTTAATTCTCAACTGACGGATTACCTCAAAATGCTTTTATTTATGGTAGCTACGAAAAGGGAATTCTTGATAGTTGTCGATGATTTTATGTTCGATTGTTGGGATAATTTGCTTGGTAAGTACTAACTTCTCTTCTGCTGTCTTGATTGATTTTGTGAGCAGCCTCAAACTTGTATGCAAGTGTTTTTAGGGTTTTGTCAAGCTGCTGTTCTGTTCTTGTTAAAACTATCCTTAAAAGGCACCGCATGAGGAGGAAGTTCTTACCAGCTCATCACGCTCTACGACAACACCTTCTTGGGTCTTGCTCTCTTTCTGCAACAAGTTCCCAGACATGTCTCTCAGACTCGGAGTCACAATTACCTAAATATCCTCGTCCTCGGTGCTTGGAAATTGTCTAGTTAGCCACAAGTTTTATCTTCGCTTTTTTACTTTCCTCTTTCTCCTCCTAACTGTTCTGCTAGTTTTTAACTCCTGATTTCTATTTGTCGACATTGTTTACAAACAGAGTTTTTCCTTCTTACTCTTGCAGACTGTTAGGCTTTCATAATGACAAAAGTTCATGTATTATTCTCTCACTTTTCCGTGTTGTTTTCAATGAGAAGAAGTGAGAGAGTTTTGAGAAAATGTTTCTGTCAAGTTGTGATGCTCAGGGGAACACAGATTCCTCATAATGTCTTCTTGTAGAACAAACAAATCCGTATCTGATCACCGCTTTTGCTTGTTATATTTGAATTACAGAAATATGTTTCCGCAGAACTATGAAGAAAGCAATTACAATAATAATTATTGCAAGTAAATGGACTTTGGCCATAAAATGTCTCTCATTTGCCAGATATCTTTGCCAAATCTATCATCTAGAGTCTTCAGCAGAGGTATGTTATTATGAGGAGCAGCAAAGCAGATATATTCTTTGTAATATAATAACACAAAAAAGAGAGTTTCTTGGTTCTGCAAATATGTTTTTTTAATGTCGTATCATCATTTATGATAGGAATTCAAATGGGTACGCAATATTAATAAGTTTCTTTGCGAATGCATAATACTACCAAATATATGTAGCATCACTTAAGCGATAGAATTAGTAACAAAAATGCTCTTCCACTCAGATTTTTTTTAAAGATTATCAGCAATGTTGATGAAGTTTCCTTCAATATTAAAATCCCAAATAGAGTCAATCGATGGGGTGTGATAAGATACCTTCACCGTGATGCGCAAACTGGTTGGAAAACTTACAGGAGGCTGACTCTCCATGAAACCCTAGAATGTGCAAGTAATTTATCCATGTTAAACACCAATTGATTAAGTTAATTGGGGGTTGTTTAATTCCTTAGCGCTAAGCTTCCTTATCGATGATAAGTGAATGACAGGTGCCGCACCTGGCCGCTGCTGCGGTTCAGGTTCTCCTTTCCAGAAACGAATCTCTGAAGAGAAAGACTATTCCCACCACAGATGTTGCTCTTTTGCTCTCTCTCTCTCTTTCTTTTCTAAATTTATTTACCACTCCAGGCTCACAAACAGTATGCTAAATATGGATACGAGCTTTCTCTCTAAGTCTCTTTCAACTTTTTCAAAATCCAACGGTTCTTTCTCGTGTCATGATTCATCATTGCACCGTCTTTAAAGAGCACAAGTGCCATTGTTATTTATTTGTCCTTCTTGTTTTATAAGTGCATGTAGTTTGAAGGAATGGGAATGTTCCACGTGCCATCCTCGGTGGTCCCGTCCCAATACATGCATCAGCGATTCAATCAAAATCTTCCAGTGTCAACTTTCGATCGATATCCAAGATTTTTAGATAGCCTTACCACTGGAAAATATGATGATCTTCCTTTATTCTCTGGGGCCTGGATGTTCCAACCCATTTGGAAAAAGAGTTACAGAGTAAATTAAGTGGATTAATTTCTTAATCACACCGTGCGAATCCAATTATCCATCGTCATCTCGAGAGACATCCCGTTAACTCAGGATTGTGACTCGCTAATCTTCAGAAAAAAGAAGAGAAAATGGAGATGAAATCTCTTGTGGGTAGCATACTTGCATGATGTGACAATCACAAGATTTTTGTTTAACGTTTGGACTCACTAAACAACAACACTGGTATATCATTTTCTTTAACTCGCAAATCAGCCAAAGATATGGTAATCAAGACAGTATCCGGTTCCCGTTAAACATGAATCATCCAATTTTTTGGTTATTATAACTGAACAGTCCTTCTTACTAACAACTAAGTGGCCTTTCACTAAACTAAATTTATTTATAATTTAATATAATTATTTATTTTTATATTATATATTTGTTAAATAATTTAATTTTATTTAAAATAAAATTAATTATATTTATATATATACTTATATATAATATTAAATAAATAATATAATTATAATTTATTTTATTATTTAATAATTATATTAAATTAAAAAAAATAATTATTAAATAAATTTTATTCAAATTGATCACAATTTTTCACGTAATGTTATTGTAACTGAGCACGAATACCTGCCGTAGTATAATCGAAATTACCACCCCTTAATTGCAAGTCCTGAATTTTCGCGTGCAGCGCTGCAACTTTGACCGATATAGTATAAACCATCCACTTGTTTAAACAATGTAGCCGGGGAGAAGGCCAATATCCGCCGGGTAATTGGAGTTTCAGTTCCTCGATTAAGGCAGGAATGCATGCTACGGAGACCCTGTGGATCTTACCGTTTTGCCCAGTTGTTTACCCCACCAGCCAAAAGGTTAAAAAAAAGGGTTTCACCTAAAATCTATGCGCCACAGGATTCCATCGCTACCGTGCTGAGAGTTGTCTAAGGCTAAATTATAGTTTTCCGGATGAACACGAAAGCTTATGTGTAAAAGTGTCCATAAAAGTGCCTTTGCTCACTTGAATTAACTTCGGCAGAGATGTCAGTCAAACATCTAAACATCCAAAGCCCTAAAAAGTTACAAAAGGTAGATGTCGAGGTATGTTTAACGGAAATACTGTGTTTTCATTTATCAATCTTTCATTCAGTTATTCAATTTCATAGCAATTGGAACGTACCCTTAACATGGGTTTCGACTCTTAAAATCAAAGATGATATTCTGTAGTTTGGCAATGGACACTACCAAGTTATAGTGTTCACTTTCTCTCTCTCTCTCTCTCTTTTTATTTCAAAGAAATAATAAAGAGCAAAACATCTTCTGCTGAAGGTATCAGACATGCACCTGAATGTGCAACATGAAACGCCCAAACTTGCATAGATCGTGGACAAAAACAATAAAAGAGAGCCCTGAGAGTTTAATTGAAGCGTTTGATTTCATGTGCTTGCTCTACAGGTTAACTCATTTCATTGGTCCAGTGGTCGTCCAAATACTTGATTTTCGCACTAGTAAGATTATGTTCAAAACTCTTTCAAATTATGAAACCCTTCTTTACCAAAAGCAGGCCAATTGGGTGCTGGTTGACTTCTCACAGCCGGAGCTTCGCTAGGAATATGAATATACCATTCTAGCCTTTCTACAAAACAATTGAAATTGCAACCGAGAAATGGAATCGGTATACGAGGAACACATTTAGTGAGAGATCGCAAGACAGTGCCGTTCCAATAAACCCCGCCATCAAATGATTTGGAACCAAAATGTTTGTCCGGCAATTATTCTGTAAATGGCGAATTAACGGCATGTTCAAGGTTATAAAATGGTGAAGGGCAGTAACTCGACTATATAAGATTGTCAAAAATGGTTGAACCTTATGGATACTGAGCAGAGGCTGAAGGTCCTCGAGGATGTAAAGTCATTGCAAGTTCTGATGATGAGAGAACAATTGCGCACAGTATTTCAAGACGACTTGAGTAACCACTCATCTGCTGAAGTACAATGGAAATTTCAGGCTTGCATTTGCATTAATAAGTTCCACATTCTTTGAAAACAACCGATCTTCTTGGCCAAAAGCTCTTATTATCATGGCTCCAGCACTGGATTAAGCAAGGCGACCAGTGAAGTCTAAGTTGTGCCATTGATTCGCATTTACTCTTTTGCAGAAGCAAAGTTGTATCTCTTTGTTGGTAGGGCGAAAATAAACAAAGTAAATTATTAGTCGAAAAGGTGGGATAATGTAAACTTTAATATGCCCTCTGATATGCGAGAGTTTAAACGGTATAGAGGTGTTATACAGATAGAATTTACCATGACATTATACTATTGCCATGCCCAACTAACATATAGTGTTCCAAGAAATCAAGTAGAGCAGCAAAAACTGGCCCTTTCTCAATTATTCATAGCAAGGATGAATATAGGTGTATGTAATACTTGCAAATATATAGTGTGATACATCATGGGTATGATGACAACTAGGACTTTCCAGGCAAGAATTCCCAAGACTACCAAGCTGGAATAACCATTCATGCCTGATCCAAGTGCAATTGATAATTTGAAGGCCAATTCAACATCAATGATACTCATATCAGATTTCAACTAGCAGAGAAAATACTGCTACAAGTTCAGTAAGTTGTACTGAAGATGATATCGAGCTGTACTATTGAAAGGCTTACTCGACTGAGTATCCTTCCCAGAGGTGTTGAATCATAAAAGAACATCGGTGCTAGGAAAAGGACTCAGCAACGTAGAGAGAATAGATTCTAAAAAAATTATAGAAGAAGGATCTTAGAAGCAGAAAGAATGTTAATAGGAACCCAATCAGCGAGTGAGTGAACTGCATACAGTTTCACTCTGCTCACATGAGAATTCTTGATGTTGGCGGCCAACATATAGTTTTGTATCACTTGCCCAATTAAGAATTGAATTGCCAAAGCCAGCCCTCCTTGTGCTTTGAACCTTGCATGAAAGATTTGAGACCAGTGTCTCCTGTTTCTCTCTCCTTTATTAATCAATTGAACACCTCAAGGAGTTTCTAGATGTTCTACAACATCGCTTTTCTGGTTCTTCCCTGCAGAATTCACAAGATTTGTGCCAGAGACAGACTGAAAATGCAACCCCCACAATTTGTGTAGGAATGGGTTTGACAGGGAATCGCCAATTTGTATTATTGTTATTAATTGAAAATATTAATTATTTTTTATTTTCAAAATTTATAATAATAATAATTATTATTATAAGTAATATTATAATCCTCTTTATTTATGCTACTTGAAAGTATTATATTTATTTTTTAAATTTTTTATCAATATTTTAAATATTATTTATTACTTATTTTATTTATTTTAATATTTTATTTTTATTTTAAATTTTACAAAGGTCAGGTTTTATAATTAAAAATTTTTTGAGATGCACTTGTACCTTAATGTTAGAAAGTACAATAATTTAATCTGACTTGTGACAATATAAAATTATAGGGACCCAGATGTTATTATTCCGCGCAATCTTCTAATTTTGCGCCAAAGCAAATACTCGAGGAACCATCTTTTCCCGCGCACCACAATTAATCAAGCACTACCGACGCTCGTCCACCACGGCCCACACCAAATCTCGTCGGTTACCGCCAATCGATATCAGACCGCCGCCACCATTTTTTTGGTAATCGCTCATGTGATCTGACCCCTCTTTTATTTATATCGATCATTCCTCTCATCTAATCTTCATCTCTCTTCTTGAAATTTTAATCTTTGTATAGATTTATTAGCCATTTGTCTTTCTGGGTAATTTTCACTCGCGAGAGAACGTGAGGTCAGGGAAATAGCTTCGTTCGTGCTAAAATTGTATGATATAATAAAATGGATTCTTCTTTGGTTTCATACATGCTAAAATCTAATTCTCGAGTTTCATCTAAGCCATGAAAATCTGTGCTTCGGACAACGTGTAGCATTCGGAATTTTTACTCATTTTTCTTTGAATTCCTTTTTTTATTTGTTTTGAGGAGAAGGGCATTCTGTTTTTACATTCAAAGTTAAGTGTAATGAAGCCAAAACCGTAGTTCACTATTTTCTCTTTGTTTAATTGAAACATCAGTCGTGTGCTTATTATTGCAGCATTACCGCCTGTCTTTGGTTTTCTTTAATGTTTTGAGGCTGTGCTAAATAGTTGAGTCGGTGTTGATGATTGATTGCGTTAGAGGTTGGCAGTATGTTTACTATGATTTAAGAGTTAAAGCGAATGGAGATGCACGGAAGATGTTTGAAGAAATGACTGAACCAACATAATTACTGAATAATAAAATATTAATTAACAGGCTTTCCGGGAGAGGGTAGTTCGAATTGCCCAAGGTTGAAGAAATGACTGAACCAACATAATTTCTGAATAATAAAATATTAATTAACAGGCTTTACGGGAGAGGGTAGTTCGAATTGCCCAAGGTCATAAATCTGCTACTTTAAAGTAAATAATTATTATTACTTGCATATTGAAGTAATTATAGTTAAGATCTAGTTTAGTTTATTGTGTTATGCAAATTAGTATGTTTTCTCATCTATATCTTTTACTTGTATACATTTTATACTTTTATTTTCTTTGCCTTTCATTGTATGTGATGTTTCAGGGCATAGTTGAGAAAATCTTTTATTCAATTTTCCCTTTTCATAAGTATTCATTGTTGATCTTTTTATGGATATGATAGTTTATATTTGTAAAAACATCTTACACCCTCTTAAAGGACATATTGATAAAAATATATTATGATATATGAACTTATTTAAAGATTTTTTTTTGGAGATTCAATATCAACGAGTACTGTCAAAACTCAGTCTCATTCAATATTGTTCAGTTAGTCTAATATTTAACTCAAACTGTTCTTCAATAAAATTCAATCCAGCCCACAATTTTTAATTAGATTAAAATTTCAGGTGGACCCAGCAGGGTCACCTGTCTCTTGTTAAAATTGCTTAACTTGTTTATGGCTCCACCTCTGATAAGGTAGTTTTTTTTTCTTTTGCTTTTTATTTGCAGTATTATTTAATATCATTGCATAAGTACTGTATAAAACCCAGTTTTGTGGTTTAATCAGTTCATTCTGACATTATTAGTTTTCTCTTTCATCAATTCACTGTAGTTTCAAGATTGGGAAGGCACATGACACATGCTTGCTTTTTATCACTTTCTAAGGCTCTGTAAGTATATTTTCCTTGTCATATTTAGATGATTTAATCTCTATTATTATCCTTAGTTTTGATGTTGTTTGTATTTGGTATTTATTTTTTGACAACAAAGAAGCTAGTGTCTAAATGAAGCCATTTTGATGCATTACAAAAATCAGCTGATTGAAAGTTAAATTACTTTCAAGTACCCAAAAATGAGAAATATGATTTAATATATTTTACATATTTTAAAAATACTTTTTGTTGGTTATACTTCAGTTATCAAATATGAACTGAGGTGAAATTGATGTTAAATGTAGTTGAACTGTATGTCATATTGAGGTGCTATTATCTAATATGTAGTTTCTGAATTAAAGAAGTTTTGGAGCTTCATTTGCACGGCAATCGATTTTTCACTTGAATCCTCTACCAAAGTGTTTGTCTATTCCAATTCGGATGGAAAGTAAATGCAACCTGGGGGTCAACAATAACAATTCAAGAGGTGCATTGATAGTTCTAGAAGGTTTGGATCGATGCGGGAAGACTTCACAATCTAGTAGACTTCTCTCATACTTGGAGGGTTTGGGCCATTCAGTTGAATTATGGCGATTTCCTGACAGAAGTACTAGTGTGGGGCAAATGATATCTGCATATCTTTCAAATCAATCGCAGTTGGATGATCACACAATCCATCTGCTCTTCAGTGCCAACCGATGGGAGAAGAGGTGTGTTATGATAACACATGATTTGCTCCGTCTCGCTTTGAATATTTTATAGATAAGATGAGTTTGCCTTGCTGTATGTTGATTGTTTATCCTTGATTTTGGGACACTTGTACAATTCAAATTATTCCTGTGCAAGTTTGTGTATTGTATTAGGTTCACAAAATTTTAAATCAAACTAAGTTATGCATTTGCAGGTCTATGATGGAATCTAAACTGAAAAGTGGAACTACCCTCATTGTTGATCGTTATTCTTATTCTGGGGTGGCTTTCTCATCTGCTAAAGGAATTGATGTTGAATGGTGTAAGGTGAATACATGCCAAAATTGATTTTGCAATGAAAGGTTTTGTAATTGTTTGTTAATTCATTTAGTGAGGTCTTCTTTTGCAGGCACCTGAGATTGGGTTGCTGGCTCCTGATTTGGTACTTTATCTTGACATACCTCCAGAGGTTAGTTGTTTATAGTGTAAAGTTTTCTCAGGCACCTTCCTCTGAATTGTATATGCCAATTGTGGTTATCTAGGCATCTTCCTCTAAATTGTTTAGTGTTTTTTCTGATAACTTTTATTGATCGATAGCTCTTTTTTTTTATGAAATATTGTTTGTGTCTGGGGAGGAACCTATCCAGCTTGGTGCCTAGTTTGTCTGAAGAAATTTTGGCATATAATTTTCTGACCAACAAATTTTGTGATACAACATGACAATCTTCATAATAAAGCGGTTTTAGAATAATTCTTGGCAATGGACACCCTGTGGAACTAAAGATGGTTCATTCTGTTATATGCATGTAATTTCTGGTGAATATGGAAGGAAAAGAATGGAAAACCATTCGTCTTGCCACAATAATCATTTAATGTTGGTGGTCTTAAATGAACTTGTAAAAGGTTAAATGAGTGGTTATTGGTGGGCACAAGTAAACTTGTAGAAAAGTAGATGAGTAATAAGGAAAATGTTGGTCTACCAAGCATCTTAAGTGTGATGTCACTAGTAATTGAATCATACTATTTTACTGCAGGACTTTAATATAATTTTTAACAAATGAATGTGGACCTTGATATTTCAGTTGACATTCATGGTCAATTAATCAGCCAGTGAAGTTGGTTCTTGGTGCATGTATTGCTGATCTGTGTTTTTTATTTTACCATTTTCTTGATAACCTTTACAGCTAATGTGTTCCTTCAAAATTATCAGAAAGCTGTTGAAAGAGGAGGCTATGGAGGTGAGAGATATGAGCACCTTGATTTTCAAAGGAAAGTTGCTCAATGCTATCAAATCCTCCATGATTCCTCGTGGAAGGTAATCTTTTGTATGATGTTACTTGGCAATAGAGAGGCTGCCCTGAACTAGGCCATAATTTTGCTTGCTCTGTCTTCTTTTGTTTCATTGATTCAGAATTTTGGTAACAAGGACCCCCAAAAATAAAGGTTCTTCTATGGTCCTAAAACATAGATAGCTAGATTTATTACTGCTTGACTTCTGTTTTTTGGCTTTATCCCTTTTTTTTTCCTTTTCAGTTTTATGTCTTTTTACTTGAAATTCGAACTTCAATTTCCCACTGTGTTCCATACTGTTAATAGTTTTCTTAAATTCTTGAAAAACCAATTTGCTGACTATATCTTTACACTCTACTCAATCTGCGAGCTATACAATTAGCTCTTTCAGTTGGTTTTTTACACAGATACTAGGTAAATCTACTTAACTGATTGCAGATAATAGATGCCTGCCAATCCATCGAAGAAGTTGAGAGACAGCTGCGAGAGATTGTTTTGGATCATGTCATTACTTGCCAGAAAGGAAAACCCCTTTCCCTCCTCTGGTCATCTTAGTTGATTTATTATTATTCTTGTTATTTTTCTGTTGAAGTTGGTGTGAAATATTTGTTTTGGCAAACATTCCCAGGGTGTTTTGCCCTGCAAAGGCTTTGATATGTATGTTATATCTTCATGATTTCGGGAGTGCGAGACAACTTGGAAGGTGCAGTCTTACCAAGTAACCCAAACCCAAAATGCCATTAAAATTGGCTTAACCATTTCAATCTTAAGTTAGATGAGCAATGTAGTAGACTCTTCACAATTTGCTTCATTTATGGCACGGATTGTTAAATAGAGCTAAAACCCAATATTACTAAATATTTTCAGCATTTTTAGTTTTTTAATGAATAACTGCTGAAGAAGCTCTTGAATTCTTGGATGATAAGAAAGAGATGTTCGTATATGAGTGACATATAACATTCGATGAAGATGAACACTCCAGTTCGTGAGTTATTCAATTGAAAACCATAAAATATTATGTTTGGATTAAGCCAAATACGCTGTGAAAGGTATGTAATCTGTAACAAGATGATGCTGGAAAATTTGGTGAACTGAGAAGCATATGGCTTGCTAAGAAAGAAGTTTTCGAAAAAATTCTCACTTGATTTGACCATTTCCAGCATGAGACCAGTACTCCTTGACAAGCTTTCCAAATAAGGAATCTTCCCTCTGTAATAGCTTCATTGGCTCGTTGTATTCCACCAGTTTTCGTGAGAATGCAAAATATCATACCTTCATTGGATGTATAATCCTCGGCACAAGGCTTTAGAATGAGAAACTCACCATCGCTTATTGCTAGCACCATCGTGCAGTCCATCACAGTAGGTATCCTGCGCGCCACTGTTATTACTATGCAGTTTGCAAATTCTTTTCTTGTGGTTTTCTGGAGAAGAGAGTCTGTCGCATTGTCAATAGATGCTTTGGCTTTGTCAAGCACTAGTATTTGACATTTCTTCGGTAGAACTCGTCCCGAGCCAATTACTTGTCGCTGTCCCATTCTCCAATTTGCTCCTTTTTGACTAGACTAAATGATTGATCTTGTCTTTCGACCTATCAAAAGTCGGACAGACAATTACATATATAAGCACAATCTCGCTTTGAGATGACACGCCCAAAAACTCCCATGCCTTTCTTGGTACAGCCAGCGATTTCTGTCTTCCTGAATTGGGATAGTAAGAGTCAGTCTCTCTTTTTTTGGGGGGGGAGCAGAGCAGTCAAAGAATGAAGCAAAGCAAATGATTGTTCTAGAATGGTTATTCCTCACAATTGCTCCTTGTGATGCAGCGGAACCGTGGCAATTAGGATTTCAAGACGCAGCAACACCTATGATGCAAGGAATAATAGACTTACATCACGATATCTTTTTCTTTCTCATTCTGATTTTGGTTTTCGTATTACGGATCTTGGTTCGTGCTTTCTGGCATTTCCATTATAAAAAAAATCCAATCCCGCAAAGGATTGTTCATGGAACTACTATCGAGATTCTTTGGACCATCTTTCCTAGTATCATCTTGATGTTCATTGCTATACCATCATTTGCTCTGTTATACTCAATGGACGAGGTAGTAGTAGATCCAGCCATCACTATCAAAGCTATTGGACATCAATGGTATTGGACTTATGAGTATTCAGACTATAACAGTTCCGATGAACAGTCACTCACCTTTGACAGTTATATGATTCCAGAAGATGATCTAGAATTGGGTCAATTACGTTTATTAGAAGTGGACAATAGAGTGGTTGTACCAGCCAAAAGTCATCTACGTATTATTGTAACATCTGCTGATGTACTTCATAGTTGGGCTGTACCTTCCTTAGGTGTCAAATGTGATGCTGTACCTGGTCGTTTAAATCAGATCTCTATTTCGGTACAACGAGAAGGAGTTTACTATGGTCAGTGCAGTGAGATTTGTGGAACTAATCATGCCTTTATGCGTGCGCCCGGAAACATAGGCCGACTGCTGAGCCCACTCTGGCTCAGCCGCACCACCCGGGGTGCGAGC
>BNST01001444.1:25000-32064 GCA_019650275.1 Xylocarpus granatum | reverse complement strand
AGAAGGGTCAACTTGCATGCAGTAGGGGCAACCACCAAGCCTACTGCCATGAGGTTGTTCACAACCATTAACGGAAAAAGTTTTGGTGTTGATAGATAGTGGAGCTACCCATAACTTCATCAACACAAAAACTGGTCAAAACACTTCAGCTATGTCCGAAAAAGATTACACCCTTTGAGGTAAGAGTGGCAAGTGGACAGAAGCTCAAAGTACGCAAGTTATCAAGGCAACAACAATGCAAATTCAAGGAATCAAAATAAAGGTGGAACTGCATGTGTAAGCCCTGCTAGGTCTTGATGTGGTTTTAGGCAATGCTTGGCTTAAAACCATAGGCAAGATAATGTTCGACTATGAATCCATGGCCATGCACTTCCAATGGAAGGGAAGGGACTGCACGTGGGAGGCATCCACCACCAATGCAGCGCATCATTGTGAGGTAAGTACCCTTGAACGACTATACAGAAAAAGGGCACAATGTTTTGCGGTTCTCTTGGCCACAAAAGAGGAAAACACAGCCGAACATCATACACATGAAGACATACCAATAGGAGTAAGGAACCTACTGGAGCAATTCGAAGATGTCTTAGGAGAGCCACAAGGACTACCACCCTCAAGACATTACGACCATGCCATCCCATTAATCGACGAAACCAAGGCGATTAATGTAGCACCTTACCGGTATGCACACTTCCAAAAGAACGAGATTGAAAGACAAGTGGAAGAGATGCTACAGCAAGGTATTATCTGACCTAGCACTCACCTTTTTCTTCTCCCGTTCTACTTGTTAGAAAGAAAGACGAAACTTGGAGGTTTTGCACGATTATCGGGCACTCAACCAAGCAACTGTCAAGGATCGTTTTCTGATCCCAACAATTGATGATATGCTGGATGAGTTACATGGAGCAAAGCTGTTCACCAAGCTGGATCTCAAGGCTGGATATCATCAAATACGCATGAAAGAAGAGGACGTGCAGAAGACAGCATTTCGGACTCATAGTGGACACTACGAGTACCTAGTCATGCCCTTCAGACTATGCAATGCACCCTCCACCTTTCAAGCAGCCATGAATGACATCTTCAAACCTTATTTGTGCAGGTTTGTCTTAGTCTTCTTTGATGACATTTTGGTCTATTCCAGGAACCATGATGATCACATAGAACACTTAGCAAAAGTGCTAGAAGTGTTAAGAAGAAATTGTTTCGTCATCAAGCCATCCAAGTGCACATTCATGCAAGAGGAGCTTGAATACCTCAGTCACATCATATCCGAAGATGGAGTGAAGGTAGACCAATGGAAAATAGGAGCCATGCAAAACCTGGCTACATCTATCCTCAGTCAAGCCGCATCTTGACATGCGTCAGTGTGAAGCTCAAAGGTTTGGTTGAAGTCAGTCAATCCTCCCTTCTTGTGGTGTGCCATGGTTCTGCCTCAAGGTGATTCTGCACCCTTCCTGGTTGCCATGATGTGGGCCTTCTATCCATAACTTCCTCATCGTCACTATACTCATTATAACGATCATGGGGTGGGTGTTTGTTTGGTGAAATCTCCCTCCTGCTTCCCAAACTCATGTACCTTTTCCCCCTTTCTTGAGAGGGAAGTTGCTCCTGGTCAGATTTGTCCTTATGCGCTTGGTGCCATGTGACTTCTAATTACAGCCTCCTAGACATTTGTGGTAGGTGGCTGTTTCTACCCTGCTCGGTTTGGACTTGTTTTCCGGCTAGTCGGGGTGTATCTCTCTTCAATTGTTTAAGAGAATGAATGATAGATGATATTTGGTGTTTGATATCACCTACCTGGTCATTGATCGCATTCTGGTTCCTCTCCAAAGCAAGAATTCTTCCACGGTTGGCGACTGAGAAGTCTTCCTCGGTTTGTTCCTATGGTGCGGGTGAATGCTGCCTAGATGACATGGTAACTATGATGGCTTGCAATTGACTGGTGTTTGTGTTGATGTCTCAATGAGAGCAAATTTGTTGGGGTGATCGTGCTACCTCTCAATTGGTGATTGTGCTGACTTCTCAACGAAAGCATCAATTTGTTAGGGGTCCTGATTTTTTTCTCCAATTTTTCTACACCTTAGGGGTCAGCACGCCTACTAAAAAATGTTCCTAACTTCTGTCCAATTTGATTCTTGAGTTCTTTTCTTGGATTTTGGTCCCCTAAGCTGTGCTTCAGGATTAACTAATGTGTAAAGGATATGTTGGATAGGCAAGACAACTCTTAAACCTATCACAACTTGCCTTGATTGAAGAAGACAACTCTTGACTTCAACCTTAGCTCTTAAGGAAGGAAGACAACTCTTCACCTTGACTTAAGCCCAAGTTATCTCAAGACAACTCTTAAACAAAATAATCAAAATATAAACAAGAATGGAAACAAGAATGCTAACCTTGATTCTTGATTAACGAATGAAAAGAATACAAAATTCAGAGCATATCTCCTACTCACAAATAATGGGTTGTATTTATAGTATCTAGACAGCCTTATCCTAATTCAATTAGTACTTAGGTTCCTCATCCCTTAGGATATGTTTTCTATAGTCAACAAGCTTTTCTAAGTCAACTAAAACATTATCAAGATAGACCTTATCCTACTGTTTCCTAATCCTCCTAGGATTCTTAGTCTTTCTTGAATTCCTACTAAGACTAGAATTCCTACTTTGACTAAGTCTTTTTGTCCTTATCTCTCTCCTACAGTTGCTGACCTTCATCTTGCCATTTCCTTCTTGGATTAGGACTTCCATTATGGTGTGTCCTTCCATTCCAAGCCTCCTCCTTGATGTGAACATCTTGCTGAAGTCAAACCTGCCAAGACATCCTACTGCTGCTGGAATTCTTCATGCCATCAATGTCCTTCTCCTGCTCGGATTGCTTCATGTGTGTCCTGCCAATGCTAGTGTTCTTCTTGGCTTGGATTTCCATAGTTAGTTAGGACTGGGTCAGAGCCTGGCCGTGCTTCACTGCATGCTGCGTGCAGGCTTGGTGCGCGCACATTCTGGCCTGTTTCTGCCTCTCTTGCTGCTTGGCACCTCGCGTGCATTCGCTCATGCTCCCTTTGCCTCCTAAGGTCCTCAACAGTTTGGCAGTGTGCAGGAAAAACTTCTGGGAGCAACCGGAACATCTCTGCAGGCACGTTGGAGGCATTGGGCGCATTCAGCAGTGTCCAGGACAAACTTTCGGAAGCGATCAGAACTTCCCCGTGGGTGCAGCAGAGGCTTCAGGCTTATTGGGCAGTGTGCTGGACAAACTTCCACGAGCGGCCACAACATCCCTGCAGGCGCTGTAGCAATGTGGGGCGCGTTCTGCAGTGCATGGAACAAACTTCCAGGAGCAACCCGGAAAATCCCCACAGGCTCAGTAGTGGTGTCGGATGGATTCAGCGGTGCACTGGACGAACTTCCTGGAGCGATTGGAACATCCTTGCGGGTGTGGCTAAGGCATGGGGTGCATTCTGCAATGCATGAGGCGAACTTTTGGAACCGACCGAAACATTCCCATGGGCGAAGCGGCATCAGACATGTTTGGCAATGCAATAACGAACATCCTGGAGTGACTGGAACATCCCAGCGGGCATGGAAGAGGCTTCGGCCACGTTTGGCAGTGGGAGGGACAAACTTCCAGGAGTGATCGGAACATACTTGTAGGGGCGGCGGAGGCATCAAGCACATTCGGCAGGGCTCTGGACGAACTACCGGGAGCGACTGGAACATTCCTGCTGGCGCGGCAGCGGTTCAGGCATGTTCGGCAGTGCGTGAGGCTAACTTCCAAGAGCGACCGAAAAATCTCCAAGGGCGTGGCAGAGTTATTGAGCACATTTCGTCAGTGCTGCGATGAACTTCTGGGAGCGACCAGAACATCCCTGAGGGCGAGACAGCGGATCGGGCACATTCAGCAGTGTGCAGGATGAATTTCCGAGAGTGGCCAGAACATCCCTGTGGGTGTGGTAGAGGCTTCATACATGTTAGGCAGTGTGCGGGATAAACTTCTGGGAGCGACCAGAACATCCCTGCCGGCACAGCAGAGGCTTCGGCTGGGTTTTGCAGTGTGCGAGACAAACTTTTGGAAGTGACCGGAACATCCCTTCAGGTGAGGCAGAGGCATTGGTCATGTTCAGCAGTGCATGGGACGAACAGCCGAAAGCAACCGGAAAATCCCTGCAGGCTTGGCAGAGGCATTGAACACATTCGGTAGTGTACTAGACAAACTTCTAGGGGTAACCAGAACATCCCTATAGATGCCACAAAGGCATCCAACGTGTTCGGCAGAGGTGTCAGGCCCGTTTTCCAGCTCGCTGAATGAACATTAAGGAGCAGCTGAAACATCATCGCAGGTGCAGCAAAGATGTCAAGTATGTTGAGCAGTGCACGGGACAAACTTCTGCAAGCGACTGGAACAACCCTGAGGGTGCAGCAGCGGTGTCGGGTGCATTGAGCACTGCACAGGACGAAATTGCAGGAGTGACCAGAACCTCACTGCAAGCGAGGCAGAGGCATCGAGCATGTTCAGCAGTGTGCAGGATGAACTTCAGGGAGCGACCAGGACAACACCGCGAGTGGGGCAACTACGTCAGGTGCATTCAGCAGTGCACGGGATGAACTTTCAGGAGCGACCAGAACATCCTCGTGGGTGTGTTTTGCCATACACGTGACAAACTTCCACGATTGACCGGAAAATTCCAGCATGCTTGGCAGAGGCATCAGACACGCTCTGCAGTGTGCAGTACAAACTTCCAAGAGTGACTGTAAAATTCCAGCAGGCTCAACAGAGGCGTCGGGTGCATTCAGCAGTGCACGGGACAAACTCCAGGATTGACCAGAACATTCCCAAGGGTACAGCAGAGGCTTCAAGCACATTAAACAGTGCACGGGATGAACTTCCAAAAGTGATCAGAACATCCATGCAGCCCTGGCAGAGGCGTTGGAGACGTTCGGCAGTGCATGGGATGAACTTTGTGGAGCTAATGGAACATCCCTGAGGGCACGGTAGAGGCATCAGGTGCGTTTGACAGGGCACAAGATGAACTTTTGGGAGCTACCGGCACATCCTCGCAGCCGCGACAGCGGCATTGGGCATGTTGGGCAGTGCACGGGACAAACTTCAGGGAGTGACCAGAACGTCACTGCAGGCAAGGGAGTGGCATCGGGTGCATTCGTTAGTGCGTGGGATGAAGTCTTGGGAGCAATCGGAACATCCCTAGGGGTGCAGGAGAGGCATAGGGTGCATATGGCAGTGCGCTGGACGAACTTCCAGGAGTGATTGGAACATCCCCATGGGTTCAGCAAAGGCGTCGGGTACTTTCCACAGTGCATGGGACAAACTTCTGGGAGCGACCAGAACATCCTTGTGTGCGCATCAGAGGCATCAGGTGTGTTCAGCAGCGGGCGGGATGAACTTCTGGGAGTGACCGGAACATCACTGCAGGTGCATCAGAGGATTTGGTCAGGTTGGGCAGTGCATGAGACAAACTTCCGGGAGCAACTGGAACATTCTGCCGGGCATGGCAAGAGGCATTGGGCGGGTTGGGCAGTGCATGGGACGAAGTTGTGAGAGCAACAGAACAAATCCCTGCAGGCGAGACAGTTAGGTCAGGCACATTGGTTAGTGCACAGAATGAACTTCCTGGAGCGACCGGAGAATTCTCTTGGGCATGTTTGAAAGTGTGCACGAAACACTACTGGGAGCAATCGGAATATCACCACGGGTGTGCCACTGGCATTGGGTGCATTCAGCAATGTGGGGGACAAACTTCCGCGAGCGACCAAAAATACTTGTGGGCTTCGCAAAGGCATTGGGAGCATTCTACAGTGCTCAGGATGAACTTCTGAGAGTGATCGGAACATGCTAGCAGGTGCGGCAGAAGGTCGGTCTCATTCGGCAATGCACAGGATGAACTTGCAGGAGTGACCAGAATATCCTCATGGGCACGGTAGAGGCACCTGACGCATTCAGCAATGGAGCATCCCCGTGGGTGTGGCAACAGCATCAAACATGTTTGGCAGTGTGTCGGATGAACTACTAGGACGGGCAAATTATCCCCGTGGGCATGGCAGCTACATTGTGCAAGTTAGTCAATTCGCGGGACAAACTTTTGGGAGTGATTGGAACATCCCCGTGGGCACGGCAGAGGCATCATGTGCATTCGTCAGTGTGTGGGATGAACATCTGGGAGCGATCAAATCATCCCCGCGGGCATGGAAGTGGCATCATGTCCATTCGGCAGTACACTGGATGAACTTTCCGGACCTACCGGAACATACCTGAGGGCATGGCAGAGGCTTCGGGCACATTCGGTAGTGTGCACAAGACCAACTTCCGATAGTGCTGGAACATCCCCACGGGCGCAGCAGAGTCGTCAGATGTGTTCAGCAATGCTTGGAACGAACTTCTAGGAGCTACCAAAAATTTCCCACAGGCGCAGCAGCAGTGTCAAACTCATTTGGCAGTGCTCGCAATGAACTTCCAGGGGCGATGGGAACATGTCCGCAGGTGTGGTAGATGCTTCGGGTGTTTTTGACCGTGCTTGGGACGAAGTTCTAGTAGTGACAGGAACATCCCCATGGGCGAGGCAGCGGCATCAAATATGTTAGGCAATGCACAGGATTAAATTCTTGAACCTACTGGAACATACCCGAGGGCACGGCAAAGGTTCAGACACATTCGGTAATGCGCGGAATGAACTTCTGAGAGTGACTGGAACATCCCCGCAGGTGCGGCAGAGGCATTAGATGCATTCGTCAGTGCCCAGGACGAACTTCTAAAACTTACCAAAAATTTGCTGCGGGCATGGCAGCAGCATTGGAGTAGCCAGCAGTGCGCGAGACAAACTTTTGGGGGTGACGGGAACATCTCCACGGTGTGCGGCAGAGGCTTCGGACATGTTCGCCCATGTGTGGGATGAAGTTCCAGGAGTGACCAAAACATCCCCATGGATGCGGCAGCGGCACCGGACGCGTTCAGCAGTGTGCAGGACAAGCTTCTGGGAGGGACCCGGAACATCCCTGCGCATGCAGTGCCAGCTTTGAACGTGTTCGGCAGTGCGAGGGATGAACTTCTAGCAGCGACCG